>CAOLHI010002202.1:0-282621 GCA_948474755.1 Ctenosaura bakeri
ATGTCAGCCCTGATTTAGCTCACGTTGATTTATTCTGGTGGTTTCAGAATTCAATTTTATATTGTCCAGAGCCCTCTATTTGAAAGTAATATCATAAATTATTAGAAAAGATACAAATATTTTCATCTTTGAAACATTTGTCATTGGTGGGCTCTGTTATTATCATCATGAACTTCAGCCAATTTTGTGTGCAGTCCCAATTTTGAGTCAAGCAGATGAGGATATTGGATTAGTCTCTACATTTACCACTAAATTGATGTACGAATCCCTTAATTTCTACATTTCCTTGGATTGCACGGTGTTATTTAAGGCATTTGTGTTCCCACAGCAGCTGAGGAATTAAAAGTGTGCCCAGAATGACATTCTTCTCCCACCTGAGGAGATGACATTATTTCTGCGGGCAGGAGAGGAACATGGCTGTGGAACAACAGACCTCCTTTAAAAACAAAAAACAAAAGTGATTATAGTGGCTGATTTATCACCCTAGCAAGTTAAAACTGAAAAGAATGTAAATCCCATTTCATGCTGACATTGACCTTTTAGCTCAGAGTTTCATTTTACCCTTTGGACTCATAAGCAACATAATCTGCACACTGTTTCCTCCTTTCAGCCTCCAACTTTTTTCCTAGGGTCACTTGCTGAATCATAGCGATCTATTGGCATTAACTATCCAGCTTTATAATGCATGCACAGTGCTTGATTATCAATGTACATGATGCATGTTGCTAGTGACAAGTTCATTGCCTATCACATCCTAGCCTTCCATTAAAAAAACAACAACTCACATGGACTTTAATTATAAATGCACAATGTTAGCCCCATCCAGGGCCGTGCAAACCTACCATGTGGGCAGGTAAGCTGCAGCTTATTGTAACTTCATATGGAGAGGGGATTTGTCATCTGAATTTCAAAATGTCATCATGCATTTTCTTTCTGACCTGCTGTTTTCATAATCTGAAACTGTTTTCTGTTTACCACTTGGGAAATGTGCTGGTATTAACTATATACATGTGTCAAGTTGCTTGGGATGCGTTTCTGGTATTCCCAATGGCAGTCGTGAAAGAGAGGGAAAGTAATTAATATGCAAAGTAGGGGGTGGAAAATAGGAAAAAAATAATTCTAAAGGGGGAGAGCAAATCGGCAAGAGCTGAGCACTGAGCATGCTCAGGGGAAGGCTATCTGATGAGGTGGAATAGTAGAACATGGGACATTTCCACACTACACTCTTATAGCGCAATGATTCCACTTTCAACATCCTATGGAATCTTGGGGTTTGCAGCCCCTCCCAAAACTGCAAACCCCAGGATTCCATAGTATATTGAAAGTAGAATCATCACGCTATAAGAGTGTAGTGCGGAAATGGCCATGGTTGTGGCAGAAACAGGACTATTAATATTTAGAGTATTCTCGAAGATTACATAGTTGGCTGGCACTCCATGTTGCAAAAGCTTTATTACGTATTTGCTGGTTGCCTTAAATTCAAGCTATCACACTTAATTTGGAAAAGTTAGTTTTCATGATCTGTGACTCGAAATCCCTGGATCATAGTTGGTTCAGGGATTTTGAGTGATATAGTCCAAAAAATGTAAACTTTCCAGACTCTGATTCTAAGACGTTCAGCTGGATCTAGATTAGCACTTGTGTTTAAGATAACATGGACATCAATAAGGAGAAAACAATCCATGAAATCAATCTCAGAGAGTATTAAAGTAAGCATGATCAAATTACTCCACAGATGATGTTTGACACCTATTCAATGTGACCATATCTCTGACTTTTTTTTGCTCTTCTGATTGCTGGAGGGCATGCAAAAGCCTGGATAACACTTTTTTTCATATCGAGGTAACCAAGCCATGTGATAATCAATTTGTTTTCAATTGTGACCAAAATTAGGGCTATTGCAAAGCAGTCATTTATCCTGAGCCTAGAACTGGCATTATTGATCATCTTTACAAGTGATTTCAAAAAATATTCATCACAAAGAACTGATGAAATTCTTATTTGGATTTCTAAAAGATGGACATGCAAGGGTTGCCAAAAGATGGAAAGACTCAGGAAGTATATCAGTAGCTCTCTGGTTCAAAAGGGTCCAGGTCATTTCCTTTGCTGAAAAACATAGCTGCCAAATCTGAATTGCAAAGAGCTGTTCAGACAGAGATGCAGTTAAGTGGTTATTCCACCTCCAACAACACATGACTCTTTGTTGCCCAACCCATCTCAAAAGGACAGCATGTTTCCTTTTGCACATTGCTTGTCATTTTCCTGTACGGAAACTTTTTTGTTTTGTTATTTGTTAAACTTGTAAACTGCTTAGAGGAAAAAAAAACCACCGGTGTTATCTTTCCAAAGAAATATCTTGCTGCCACCCAGCAACCCCTCTGTTTCCTTCTACCCTCACATTTCTTTTGTCAGTGTTTAGCAGTTGGGGAGGGGACTCTGCAGAGATTGCGAAAGGTTAGAAAATGTTAAGTGGCATATAAGTATTTTGATTATTTTTAATGTCTTAAGTAGTTCGTGGAGATAGTTTTAACACATCCACATAAGCAACACAGGCAAAAAATCAATTATAAAGTACAGCAAAGTAATTGAAAGAAAACAGACTTTCTCCCCTCCCTTTCTTTTAAGTATTCAGATCCTCAGAGCTAGTCTGAAGGGAGGGGTTTTGCTCAGCATTTTTCTAAAAGATTTTCGGCCTTAGGGATTTGACCTTAGTCTAATCAATACCTGAAAAAAGCAAAGCAAAACCTTGCAGCCTGCAGTTTTCTTTCTCTGTACCTGAAGCCAAGACACCGAGGGACAAAATGGTGGAAAATTCTAGAAAATTCCAGAGGGGTGAAAAAATAACCAGTTTTTGAAACTCAGTAATGGCCTCCCCAAGGCACTCTAGAAATAAATTGAGGAACCTGGATTATTTATCCAAATCAGCTTGAAAAATGAATGTGCTTAAAATAAAAATAAAAATAATGTGGGCTGTAGGTTGGATCTAGTGCTGACATGTTCTGCCTCCTGCTGTTCTCCTTCTCTCAGCCTTACATTTTCCCTAGTACTGAGACTAATGGCAGTTTACAAAAGTTAAAATAGATACAGATAAAAGCTCATATCAGTAAAAGCATGCACAAAGTTAAAATATAATTAAACTATCAACAAAATGAAAAGCAATTTAAAACATATCCATTAAAAAGTATGAAATAAAAACAGTGCAGCATACTATTAAAAGCCCTTTCCTTATGAGCAGTCAGTTCCCAAAAGCCTGTGAAAATAAACTTAAAAAAAAAGAGTTGTCATGTGCTGATGGAATGGAGGTAAGTTAGTTTCCCTGGAAAGGCAATTCTAGAACCTGGGAGCAGACAGTGAACATGCCTTCCCGCAGAGACCCAGGAGACATTTCTGGGAGGGTGGCGAAACAGAGAGAGAGGCGTCCCATAAGGGCTTTAAGTTCCAAAGGGCTTATATGGACAATATGGTCCTTCAGTTAATGTGGATCTGCATTGTTTATGGCTTTATAGGTCAGACACAGCAATTTGCTCCAGTCTCTTTCCCAGAAATAGACTACCGGTAATAGAAACTGGTTGATATTTATCCAATACGGTGGGATCCAGGAATGGCTTTGTCAACAAGAATCTTACAACTGCCTCCTTTAAACATGCTGGAACTCAGCCTTGTAGCAAGTCACTGACTACTCCCTATACTATATGCCCTGTCCCCTTCTGGAGTTTCTAATCAGCTAGGAAGGGTGATGCTCTACCACACATATGGTAGCTCTCACTTCTCACAAGGATACTTTCTACCCCTTGAGCTGTTCAGCCTTGAGTTGGTCAGCACCGTTGCAGGTTGGGGCATGGCTCCCTCTCCTCCTGAGGTCCTTTGGTGTGGTGGGCAGAGGCGGCCAAGTCCGGGCAGGTGCTGTGCACCTGTCTGGATTTCCCCTTTTGTTCCCCAGGTAGTCAGTGGATTTGAAGCAGCCTGCTTTGAATCCAATGGCTGAAGGGAGTGGGCATGAGTGAAGCTCACAGGCTTCACTCAGGTCTGCCTGCGGAGTCTTTAAGGAGTGCCGGCTGGGTGGCTCTGTATTCGGCATTTCGGTGGAACCCACCCATCCACTCCATTTTTATTTGCAGTATGCTATTATTCTCTTGCCACAACTTTACTGGGGGCCGCGTGGCTTGGGATCTGGGACAGCGCAGGCCTTTGTCACATACTAGGGGATGGTTGGATCCCCACTGGGGTCAGGGGGTGCGGTGAGTTGCCCAGCTTGGGAGGACAGTCAGTGGGCACCCTCTGGTGGCAGTACGTCCTATGTTGATGGTAAGCCATTTGGCTTCGGGCCAGATGGTTGGATTCATCGATCAACAGTTGGGTTGGTCAATGCCTGGATCCAGATCCATGCATACACAAACCCTCCTTTTTTCCTGTTTTTGTATCTAATAAAGTTGTGGCCTTTTTTACCCCAATATGGCTGTATTGTGTTGTTTATGGGAGGGGTTGTTGCCCCTGATCACACAAGCATGCATTATCACTGGATAAGCAGAGGCCAAATGTACATTTACTGTATCAATTGCTATCAACTTACCATGCACTTCTGCTTGTTGGATTCCCAGTTCTCTCTGAGTTTAACTGCAATCTCCATAGTCACTGGAACAGAAATGGATTCTCCCAGCAGCTATATATTGTTGTGAGATATCCCTATTGTAATCTAATTTTTGAGTGGAGTGGAGGAGTGGTGGCGGTGGTGGCAGTGGCATTGACTTATTCTTGAGTGGCCAGGGAGGAGCTGCAGAGCCCAAGGAGCAGGGAAGCAGGAGGCTTGCATTAGCTTTAGAAAAGACCTGCGTCTGGTGGAAAAAAACTGCTAAAAGGAATGTGTATGTACATGAATGTGTGAGCACACTCACAGGCCCTTTTCACATGGCAGTTTCCAAGCAAAAGGGCCCCTTGAGCGTCACATAAATGTCAGGAGTGGTCTGCATGACGCACTCCCATTTCCGCCACTCTCAAGGCCCGCAAGCGCAGCAAATACGCATTTTCTTATTTTTGGCTAAAAGCTGAAAATAAGCTGCGCTTGCGCAAGGCTCATGGGCCCGGACCGCACTCAGCAGCAGTGCGGAGCCTCTGGAGCCAGATCTGTCATGTGTCCTCTCCTCAGTGCAGCCAACAACTCTCAGGCTGCACTGCGGAAGGAAGAGGCAGGGTGTGGACGGGGCTCTCACGCGAGCAGGAAGGAGTTGCGGAGCCCAAGGAGCAGGGAAGCAGGAGGCTTGCAAGAGCCTGCCTGCCCAGGCTTTTCATGCAAGGCCCACGCTCCAGCAGCGTGAGAAGGTAAGCTATGGAAAGGGCCACAGACCAACATAGCTACTTGCAGTCCTGGATACTCTTCAAGAATGTTCCTACAGGGACTGTCATGATGACAGCTTGCACTTCAGAAAATGTGATAACCTCCCTGATACCTTATGGTGCTAGCTGTTCTCTCAGGTTTTTGTCTCTTCCGGATTTGCTATGCATCTGCCTTATACCTTCATGCAAGTATCTTATTAAAATGCTGACCTGTAGAGGATCTACTACAGGATCCTGAAGCAGTCTCAATAAGAGCTCCCCCAAAGTGATGCAGAACCATTAATGAGCACTCATTGAATGTGGCTCTGCAACTGACTGTCAGCCCACCAAAAAGCAATAGCATCAACCCACATATCGCCATTTTATCAATAAGGATATCACCAGAAACTTTGCCAGATACAGAAGTCAAGATATACTAGATTCATGATGTTTCCATGATTTTTCAGAATGTTTAACTCTATCTGAAAACGTATTGTGGTTCATCTGACATGATTTACACTTGAGAAACCCTAGGGGAGCCCTGTTCTCTAGATGCTCTCAGACTGACTACTTAACAATCTTTTCTAGGTTGTTACCCAGCCTCAATATTAGTTGACTGGTCTGAATTTCCTGCATCTGCCCTTTCACCCCCACTCCTCTTTTAATATGGAGGAGAGTTTAGCTTGTTTCCAGTCTTCTAGGACTTTTGCTGCTCTCCAGGAATTCTTCAAAATCAGTTGTTGTCAGGTATCTACAAGCTTCTTCATCATCCTAGAACACAATCCATCTGGTGTGGGAGACTTGTTGAAAGCACTTAGTGTTCATTTCCTTACCTATCATGGGCTCAAAGTCCCTGCTTATATAATCCTCTGTGATTATCCTATGTTGAACATAACTCCTGATGTGGGAAACAACTGAGGCAAATTAGGAGCTGGCCGTTCCCCCTTAAATTGTCTGCAGCTGTATCACTTATGCCTGACAAATTTGTATCTCATTCACATCCTACATCCTGATGCCAGTGCAGATTCAGTTTCTGAAACTTGTGTATTTCCCTGCTTTTGCTTTTTCATTTGTGAGCTAAATAGCTCCTAATTATTTATTTTTTTGATCTCTGATATCTCCATTTGAAACAAGCAAACAAACAAACCTCTACTAACCCTTATTCCACATGTTCATTAACTATTCAGTGAGAGGGCTTTGGCTATGCTGAGTGTACTCTGTCATTTTTGCAGGACTATAAAATGCCCTTTATTGGATGCCATAGACTAATTAAAGTTGTACATCAGCAAATCAGTTTGCAGATGTGGCACTGTTCTTCCAAACCCTCGCTTGAACTGGCTAAAGTCTAACTGAGGATTTCCAGCAGTTTGTCTGTGGCCTCTATATGTGTGTAGCATTATTTCCTTGGAACTTCCTCCATGCATCCTTATCTCCATTGCCCTTAACAATGCTGTTGTGTAGCCAACTCCGATTGGTTATGTAGTGTCATAGATACTGGGGGAGAACAGATTTGTCCCCCTTCAGCCCAGTCTCTGAACAAATTCAAAAAAGAGACTTTTTGTGCCACAAAAAAAAATCTAATATATAAAAGTCAACGTTTGTCTGTCTGTTTATGTCAGGCAGAGAAGACTTCATATGATTGGATTCCTATGGAATCTTGGGGTTTTCTGTTTTGGGAGGGACCTTTAGCATTCTCAGACAGAGAGCTTTTGGGCCTCAGGCCAGTTACTATGGAGATGAGGCCTATTAGGATGAGGAGGGCAGTGTATTCCCTTAGGAACTCAACATCTGTTTTTTAATAACTCTAAATACAGATTGGGTTGGGGAATATGGGGAAAAGTTACAGGTACTGGGCAAGACAGTGTGGAGAATTAGAGATACAGGGTCTCAAATCTTTCTAAGTATTACCTATGAGAAAATAAAATCCTGGACAATGCTGGATATATACACCACTAATAAATAATTATATCTTTTTGCACTAGGGGAAAATTGATGGAACATAAGCCATGGATTCCATTGCTTCAGTCCAGTTAACCTTAGGGCAGATTTGATGCTCTTGCCTATCTTTAGATTGCTACTTAAGCTCTTTTAGATGTGTTGGTTGGAATGCTGAATAATATGACTCATTCAGTCTGGATAAAAATGCAAAAGTTGTATTCCAAAAGCAAACTAGAAAGATAGCTATTTTACATGCCCAGATAGGTGTCAACATTTTTCACGCCTGATTTGTAATACGCTCAACTACCAGCCTATTCTTAATTCAGTTGTTACAGAAGTGGGATATCACTTCATACCAAAGATGCTAAGTAGCTGATGATGATATATTGTAGCTTGGTTGTCAGTCTGTCTAAAGAGCTAAGGTGTAGAAATATTATGAATAGCAGCAATCTCATTTCACAGTTTGGAAGGTGAAAGACTGGCTATACTCATGGCTTCTCCAGAGCTTTCTGGGAGTGTGGTGAAGTTTCTAGAAATGAGTCAGAATGATATCTGGATGTCATGCATTTTCACTTTTGGTTCTCTGCCGCTGTTTTTATATATTTTTGTAATGCCGCCTCGATCCATTGGGAGAGGCGGGATAGAAATAAGTTTTATTATTATTATTATTATTATTATTATTATTATTATTATTATTATCATCATCATCATCATCATCATCATCATCATCATCATCATCATCATCCAGTGGTCTAAAATAAAATACATCAAATTCTGCCACAATGGGCAGTGTGGCAATTTAAGAGAGCTGGAGCTTGCAGCCCACATTCCCCCAACATATTGGGTCAGAGATGTGTAACTATTGCCCTTTGATGTTGTTGGTCTGCAGATGCTATCAGTTCTAGTCAGCTTAACCAATAGTGAGGAATGACAGTAGCTTTTGTCCCAAAACAGCTAGAGGGGCACAAACCCCCACCTCTGTGCTAGGGTCTGTTAAAGTTTCTAGGCTGGCCATTCTTAATGGTAGCTATTGAACTAGGCCATAGAGCCAGAGAGATGCAGAAAACACAAACTGGCTTAGTGGGAGAATACATTAACTTTACATTAGTGGGGAAAGTGTGGTGCCTCAGCCTCTTGCTTCGATAACTGAAAGAAACAGTTAAATTGTGAGTATACAAAGTGGTTTAGCATATCTTTTAAACTGGTGGATTCTATAATGGGAAATATTATAGCTAGATTATATTTACATAAACCTGGAATTATAATTGTATTCAAATTATGTTGACAATTGTATGCATATCTGACATTTATTTGGTGGAGTGGAAAAATCTGAAGGGCATCCTGGTGCTAGTGCTGGACACCTTGACCCTGCAGAAGAAAGGCCAGCACTGCGAAGGTTGCGGAAGTTCTCTCTGACTGCTGGCTGTATCCTAAGACCATGTTTATCAGTAGATTGCCCCTCAGGACACATCAGCATATTGTGCTTCTCTAGCTGGCTTACAAAAGAATATCTTTAAATCTTTGCAAATGCCTCTTGGATAAAACTTGCATGCTTGTTTAGTGGTCACTAGGAACCATGGAAAACTGGACAGGAGGATGGGAGAGATGGGTAGAGTGAATTACGTGAGGGCTTAGAACTGGAGTGGACATTATGTGCCTCCCTGGGTTTTGTTGGACTGAAACTCCCATCAGCCCTAGCTAGCATAATAAATGTTGAGGAATGCCAGGAGATGAAGCTCAACAAAATGGTGAAGTGGCGGCACACAGTTTCCAACCCAGGTTTAAAGGAGCCTAAGGGATCCTTTTACGGTATATCTATAGGGAAATGGAGGGCCAATTAAACAGCATCACATGTATGTCTTCCCCTAGGTTGAGAAGACTGAATAGGAACAGTAGAAGTGTGTGTGTGTGCGCGTGTGCGCACGCGTGTGTATTTGAAGTATTGATTCCGTTTCCTCTTGTACATTTTACCACTCAGAATAACACTCCTATGATGTTCTGTACATAGACAAATAAGCTGTTTTCCATAGGTAAGAAAGCACTTTGGACTGATTGTAAATGGAAGTGAAAAAAATTGCCTGAGAAGAAGGATTGAATTATATACAATTTATTTTCAAATATTATTCAGCCACTTACATTTGAAGATTTTAAAGCAGGGTACAATAATAAACACACACTATAAAAAAATACAGAAAATAAAGACAGAACACTTATGTTATTCGTACAATAGATGCTGAAGTTGAGCTTAACCTGGAAAATAAATTCCATAAAATTAAAATAAAATTCCATAAAAATATAATGTTTTTAAAAAATTAAACAATTAGTGAAGTTAAAACATTAAGCATTAAAAGCATTAAAAACATTACAATTCATTACAAGACAACATACAAACCTTTAAACAGGACTTCACAGCATTAAAAGCAAACCCTGGTCGGTTTCTAAAAGTCCGACAGCAAAAAAAGTGTCTTAACTTGCTGATGTAAAGAGAGCAAGGATGGGGCCATTCTGGCTTTCCTAGGGAGGGAGTTTCATAAGTCTGAAAACAGACCCCAAGAATGCCCTCTCAATTGTTCCCACCAAATAAGTCTGAAAAGTTGATGGGACAGAGAGAAAGGCTTCTCCAGATGATCTTAGAGCTCTAATGGGCTCATAAAGGGAAATACAATTCTTCAAATACTCTCGAACCATATAATGCCTTATAGGTCATCGTCAGCACTTTGACTTGTGCCTGGAAATGGACCATCAGCCAACAGACCTGCTGCAACCAGCGAGTTGTGTGATTCCTGTAGCTAGCCCCAGTTAACAATTTGGCTGCAACTGAAGTTTCTGAGCACTTTTCAAAGGGAGCCCTGTGTAAGAGCATATTACAGTAATCTAAATAGGATGTAACTGAGGCATGTGTTGCCATGGCCAAATACCAGATAGACACTCAGTGCAGTCCTTCAGCAAAGGTGCTAAGTACTGCCCGTGTGGTGCCGCTAGTGTGACATCTAGCAGCAGTTTCCAAACCAGCCCTAAAGCCAGCCTTATCCAGCTTGTACTGTAGTAGTCCAGTCTTAAGGTTATCTTGGTCTGAAGCACTGTGGCCAACTGCTGATGTTCGTGAACAGCTGCAGCTGATATGTCAACCAAAAATGGCAAAAGGCACTCTGATCCACTGAGGTTACCTCTGCCTCCACCAACAAAGATGGATGCAGGGGCAACCCCAAGATCTCCACTGATACCTCAAAGGTTGTGCAAACCTATCTCAAACAGATAGTTTACTTGTTCCTGACATGGGAACCACTCAACTGCAAGGCTTCCATTACAAAGATTCGGCTGCCTTTTTCCCTGCTTATTCCTTTGCTCATACTCACAGCCTCTTGAAGCTGCTTTTGACTTAAAAAAAAAGTCACAGGAACAATTCATGTGACTACTTGTCACCTCTGGTTTGGCCCTAAGGTGAGAGACAGTTAATCTTATATGCCTCCCATCACATCCCATATATCAAAGCCTGGAGCTATTATTGCGCTCTGCTGCAGGTGTGTGACTTTTCTTCCCTTGCTTATTTTTATATGATTGAATCTGTAATTTAGGGAATTTTTTCTCTCTCTAAAGAGGACGAAGACAAGAGTGATTCCATTTTTTTCTCCTGATGGTGTCCACCGTTGTTAATGTAATGTAAGCCTGAAATAGAATTTGTGTGCATAGGGTTTCCAGGAACATGAGGCTTAGGAAGAATGCTGGCCGTGGTCCTGAAATAGCTTCTGCTCTGCTGGTGCCACTGCCATGAGGCACAGATGCAAGCTGGAGCACTGTCAGCCCAGCTGGAAGAGGGCAGAGATCCGTGGATGTCCAGAACACTCTTGTGGGAGTAGAATGAGAAGCTGGAGCAAAACATGTTAGACAAATAGGCACCCTTGATGTTTTAATTGAGGCCTAGAGACATACTTGCTATATTTAGCATGCTAACAATGTATAGAATAAATAATTCAGTTAATGGAGACATTTGCCTGCTGTTTGCCTTCATGGGGATATACTTCCAAAGAGAGTATATTGCTGGAAGGTTTTATTCTTCTGGAGAGGATAAGCTAAAAGGCAATAGAATGTAGTGTCTGGATTAAGATCCTAGTCCTCAAGAGGCCTGTGTTTTCCTATTCCTGCCTGTGGGAGCCTCTTGCATTGTTAGCCAGGATATTTACTGTTGTCTCTCTTCAAATTATTATTTTCATACTTCTCAGGGGACATGGGACTAGTATAATGGGAAGGAACTGGGGGTAAACTCATGAGACATCATAAGCCAGTTCTTAGCCACTTTTACCATGCCCTTTCCTCTCCAGGGCATGCTTATTGCTGTCTTGAGTCAGCCTTTATTTCATTTCATATCTAACCTGGGACAACAGGAGATTAAGCAGCAAATATCAAGGGTCAAATATCAACTACATGTCATGTCAGAGGGGAAGACAAAGTGTGGTTGTAGAATATAATCCTTCTTCTGCAGAATTATATCGCCCTAGACTCTATGCAATGTATGGGATATGTGTCCTCTCATTAAGTTTGCTTGTTCATTATGTTCCTATGTGGTGTACCTTGTATTGTTCAATGGATACCACATGATTGATTTGGACTGCAGCTGTCAATTAATCAATAGTATTATGGTGGGCTGAGAAACAGTTCCTGGTGACTCTTCATTGCATGATTAGGGTTTTTTTTTAATTGTATGTGAGCAAGAGGTAGCTCATGATTGACTGGAATATATTACCTTGTATACGTCTTCTTAGCTGCCATTGACAAACTCCAGAGAACTCTGACTATATTTTAAGTTGGTTCTTTGTCCCTACATGCTATAACAACATCACTTGATACAAGTGATTGACACTAGAACCTAAACTTTCCTAAAACACTAGTTTACTTTGCTATAGTACTTTAAGTGCTACAAGAGAGTCTGTGGCTCACTTAACTTCCTGATTAGGTAAAAACTAGTTTGGACAATGATTGGCATATGTGCTTAATACCCTGCTACTCAAAGTGGTGGTCCACAGTTAGAGCTGTTGCCTGGTGGTCCTTGACAAATTTCTAGGAAAGCAAGAATACTTACCCGGACCTGAAGAAGATAGTCATTGCTGGGGAGGGTAAAAATTTTATGGTCTCCATGGAAGAGACCAGGGTGTGACTGTGATTGGCACATGACACCAGATCATAACGTGAACCAGGGGTGAGGTTTGTGCTATTTGAAGCCAGCCCACCCCTGATCTTTTCTACTTGGCTTGGACAATTGAGCTACCCTTCTGCCCTCATTACAGTATGAATTTATCTGCTCGGTTTGGGCTGGTTAGGAATTTTTCCTCCTTTTTGCAGGGTGGTTTTTTTGTTTGTTTTGCCTATCCCATACTGTAGTTGACGGCACTGGACAATTGGCTTGGGGTGGTGTATTAAATAGGTTTTCCTTTGGCAAGGATCAGGGAAGAATAAGACTTTAGTGTTCACCTCTTTACATTCCTTTGGGCTAGGGTAGGGCTCTGGTACTCCCTCTTTAGGGTCTTGTGTCTCAGAGGGTCAGGGAAGGAGACTTGAGGTTCACCTGGGATTAGGAATCTCACTTGTAGGGCCCTGCCGTTTGGGTAGGAGTTCCCCAAAGCAATTTGATTGCCCTTGAGACTGAGGTGTTTCACTCAAGGGAAGGATGAGGGGATTGTCATGTGGTAACATCTGCTGGAGCTGCATTAGGTTGCTCCCCCCAGTTGTTCCTTCACAGGCTGACACAATTTTAAGTAGGTCAGATTAAATAAAATGGTCCTTTGCCCAATTTATGTGTCTGAGCTCTTTCTTTATTTCATTGTTGATCATCAAACAATTATAGCTAATAAGTAGAAATATGATACTTGTCCCTGATACATTGGCATAAACATGTTCAGTCCTCTACATCTGACAGTTTGAGATGCACTGCATTAATGTATTTGTGCCCACCTATATTGAAGTAGAAAAAGCTCAGTTCTAAAGATCTAGGATCCAAAAGAAAAGTTATTTCTTCTTCTTGAGATATTGATCTTCTATGTTCATAAAACCTATCAACAAGTATTTTCAGTTGACATATTCACAGGGGGCTGGCCTCTATGGGCACCTATTCCTTCCTTATACAGCCAAAAAATTCTGAGCAAGGAGTAGTGGTACAGTGGTCATCAGATCCATGGAAATATTATATAGTCTTTAGAGCAAAGGTAGGCAAAGTGTGTGGTCCTCCAGATGTTGTTTGACTGCAGCTCTCATCAGCCATAGTGAGCGTAGCCAACAGTGAAAGCTGATGGACTACAACAACATTGGGAGGACCACATACTGCCACTTCCTGCTTTTGAATCTCTCTTGCCAGTCTGCATTCTCTAGCTGGAAGCTGATATTTCTCAAACTTGTTGTGGACTTTGCTTGCTTTGAGAAATACAAGACTCCAGTGAGTTTTACTGTCAAGCCTACAAATGCTGGAGTACCTCACCTTCCACCAAATATCTGGTTTATTTACTAAAAAGCTCAATATTCTCTGCTGTTTTTAAAGAAGTACAGTTTAGACTTATTTTTTAAAAAAACGAATATGACTTGTCAAGAGCACAGCAGGTTGTTCTCACTGCATTAGAGTCTAGAGATCCCCATAATGCTGCTGTTACATAGAGAGATGATCCAGCCAGACACGTGGCCTGACTTAAGTGGTATGAGGCCGACAAAATCACTTAATTTGATTCCATGTTTTATCACTTAGTGAATAAATAACTTTCATTATGATGGGAAGGTGGCAATTGTACTGGGAAAACTTTGATTAATCTCTAACTCTGTTCTCTCTTGTTAATTTCCTGGCTGTTTGCTGGGATTATTAAAACAAATTACAGCTGCATTTCTCCCAAGAGCCATTCCGGGGATCAGGCTTTCTTACTCTCAAACAGTTTCCTTGAAACTTCTGCTTGCTTTTGTTTTCTTCTCTTCCTCCCAACCAGTTTCTGACAAACAAAATCAGCTGTGTGCCTTTGAAAAGCCCCCGCTTGCCTGTGAGGAGCCTTCCATATCTTCTGTTCCATTTGAGATCCCGCGGAGGATAATCAGACAAAAAAGAATAAGGGGCTGATTAGCTGGGAAACAAAACAGATGGATACCCTGCTCTGGATGCATGTCAGATGCTTCACACCTGGCTGGGCACCCCAGGTGTCCTGTTGCAGCAGAACACCCCTTAGATTGGAGATTTCCAGCAGTGTGGGGAAAGGACTACATCCTGATATTCTGCTATGCCTTGTGAGTTTGGATGCTAAAGATTATCCTCTTTAGGTGTCTAGCTCATACTTAGAAACCAAATTGTCCAGAATGAGTTTACTGTGTTCCCATTACCTTGATTTCTCAATCTGTTTGCTCAGTTTAGCCAATGTGAACGTGGACACATTCTTGAGCCAGTTTTCCCATCTGACTCCCTAGGTTTAAACCAGTGAAACTCTTCAGGTGCCTGAGGATGCAAAGAATACTTACAAAAACATTATTGTCATCAGCAAGAAAGGATGTCTTGATACACTGAAACACCACATTGTGAAAATGTTCAATAATTATGAAGATTTTCACATTTTGAGACATTTGTGAAAAAACATGGAAACAGCACCTTTCTGTGTGAAATGTGGGCTTATTTAATACAAAATCCAAGGTTTTACCTGGGTGAATTTTTCAGAAAAACTTCCACAAATAAACGCTATTGGGAAAATGCACAACCCCCCTCTTATAATTTCATCCAGCCAGAAGAAAACCTTTGAAATCCTTTATTTCTTGTGTGCAAGAATGAAATACTCCAGGAGCATTGGCTGTTGGTAGAGCTGTGAAAATTACATTTTCACATGCTCTTAGTGCCTAGCTTGCAACTAAAGCAATGTGCCAGTCACTCTGTGTGTGTGTGTGTGTGCACGTGCGTGTATGTGGGAGACTGGAAGAGATGTAGAGTTACATAATAAGTGGGAGGCATCAGGCAGGAATTAAATTATCCACTAGCTCAGACTAAAATTGGAGTCAGGGAAGAATTTTTAAGGCTGTAATGCAGGGCTGGGAAAATGGTATCCCTTCACATGCTGCTGGATTCTAATTTCCGACAGCTCTAGCCAGACTGGTAAACTAGTGAGGGCTGAGGGAAGTAATAGTTGATCAACATCTGGTAGTCCATTGGTGCTTTGCCTGACATTTCTATTTCTGAGCCAGGAGGTGCAAGATTTGACGAATAGCTCATTAGTATTTGCAGAATTACCCCAAAGAGGAAGGGATCCCATTATCCAGTAGGAAAAAGAGTATGAAATATGAAGTCAACAATTTGTCATTCTGTAGATTGCTTTCATGGCCAGTTAATTTAATGCTGGAGAGCCCTGTATTTTCGTATGGAGATAGTCAAGCATTTAAAGAGTATTTAAGTCCAGGGGTGATGAATCCTTGGATCTCCAGATGTTTTAGCTTCGGCTCCAATAATCCCTTATCATTAGTCATGCTTATCTGGGCTTGGGAGAGTTGCAGTCTAATACATCAGGGAAGCTAAATGTTCCCCACACTTACATTTGCCCCTAAGAAAGGTAACGTACTCTCGGGGCTCCAGAGCCTTTCCTGTGTGATCCCTATAGCTCCCCAGAGAACATCCTGAAACCCTTACCATGCATAGTTTTAGACAGTTTTAGCTGGGACAGTAAAAGGCTTATAAAAGGTACTGCTGAGGAGGTTAATGGGCCCATTGCCCTTCTAATGAGAAATCTTGTTTGGCATGCTCCTGAAATATAGGTTGGTTTGATGAACTCTCTTTGTATCTCTTTGCTCAGAGCAATTCTTTTAACTGGCTGGCTTCTGTCATATCATTTTTGCTTTGGTGCATTGCAAGGGAAATGTCATAACTTTTTTATTCTTTTATCATTCACTTGTTTCAAAGGGACTATATTTCTCATGGCTTTATTTGGCTCCCACATAGTACATTGATCTTCAAACACTCAAGTTTGACAACGCCTTTAATTTTTTTTTTTTAAGAAACTTTCTGGGTGTTGCCCAAGCTACTTGGATACACACTGGGGGCTACATCCTGTGTTCTTCAGCTTCGTGGTAGCCACACAGTTTTGTAGACTTTGCCATGGTGTTAAGGTAGATGTTTCAAAGCTTTAAATTAAACGAAAGGGGTTTTGAAAGAGGGGCAAACGTGAGGAGCAGCCAGATGAGAACTCAAATCTTTTTCCAAGAAAGGAAAAACCCCTGAGTGTTTTCAGAATTATTGGCAAAAGAATAATAGGCTGACTTCAGTTTCCAATTACCTTAGCTCTTAATTATAGATCAGACCACATCAAAATCAAGCCTCCACAGACTAGCAGTGAAGCAGTGGTGCATGGTAAACTGAAGGGGAAAATTGACAGGGCACCTCAGAAGGCAAACTGATCAGGAAGTTTGATGGACACCCACAAAGGACTGAAAATGTGGAGGAGAACGAAGAAGGGCAGAGGTAGGTGTCCTTGTCTGATTTCCCTGAACCCTCCTGATCAATGCATCATGTGGAGCTGTGAGTCGATTGTCTCACCTCATTTGGCTTCCAACAAAAAGTTTGTGAATCAATTCTCCTGGCTCTGAGGCACATTCTTTCTTGTTCCCTCTAGCTCTGTCTGCTCTCTCAGCAGTTCTGAGAGAATGTACACATCTGAAGGGAAATCAGAGCTTAAGAAATCTTATCTTATTCTTATTATTATTTTAGTACTTTTCTCCATATCCCCCTTCCTGAGTTTTTTGTTTTGGGTACTCATTGTGATGAATGTGGGCCTCTATGTATGCTTCTTCCCCAGTGGGTCACATAGCTATACCACAAAGTCAGGTACCATGTTGTTTATCCCTGATCAAGATCTGGTCTTTGGGAGACAGATGCAAGCAAGTGGAGGACAACCTCAGGTTTTACCCTAAATCTTAGGTCATTTCCACTTTACACTGCTATGGTGCTATTATTCTACTTTCAACATCCTGTGGAATCCTAGGGTTTGCAGTTTAGGAAGGGGTATTTAGAATTCTCAGCCAGAGAACTCTTTGGCCTCAGTAAACTACAAACCCCAGAATTCCACAGGATGTTGAAAGTGGAATAATAGCACTATAACAGTGTAGTGTGGAAAAGACTTAAGTTTGTTCTGGAGGACAACTTAACTTGACATTACTTTCATTCCCATCCCATAAACCTTATAAAAAGTTACTTTTTGAACTACAGCTCCAGGAACCGCCAGACACCATGGCCACAAACCACTACAGCTGGGGATTATGGGAGCTGAAAAAGCATGTTTCCCAAGCTCTGCCCTCCCTCCCAGCTCTTCATGCTACACAAAGGACAGGTTTTGAGGACACACAAGGGCAGAGTGAAGAGAAAGAGAATCTATTACTTCCTGATTCTTTACCATCCAACTGTCCTGATTTGACAGAGACAGTCCTGATTAATCCTCTGTCATCCCACTTTTTCAGCTGCTTTTAAATGTCCCAGTTTCTGTCTCCTTTCTTCTCTCTTTGTTCTCAGCTTATTTCAATTGCCAAATTCAAAATAGTAGTTTGTAGTCAATTAATTCAGTAGGGGAGAGAGAAGAGAAAATTGGAGAGGAGGTGTAGTTTTGCCCCTTCTTGGAGACTCAGGCAAAAGAAAAGTGCAACAAGCTCTACTACTTGTATGTTCTTCCTCATTAATAACTTTTGTCATCTTGATTACAGTCTGATGTTGCCGTTTCACACATATCCCAGTTTTCATCTTTGAAAAGTTGAAGTATATATGATGAGTGACTCAATTCCATAACTGGATTCTAGTCTTTGCTTCCATATTAGTATTTGCCAGTCTGGAGAACAATTTTAGTTCAGCTTTCTTACCCATCTGCTATCTTCTGGAATCCTGCTGAGGAATAATACAATAGATGTTCAGCAGTTTAAGAATCAAGTATCTATTCTGGGTCTTAATTGAATGCTGACCTTTCTGAAATCTGATCCTCTGGATCTTGTACAAAATGCTGGCCTCTCCCATTTGAGAAAACAAATGTGATACTAACACCTGCTGGGCAGTTGCTACCACCTCCACCTTCTTCACAAAGGAGCATGCATTTGCTTTCCACTTAAAAAAAATTATTATCACTGTGTCAGACAATTGCTGAAATGCACTTTTGCAAGAGAGGCTATCAGCATAAGCTGGGGCCAGCAGATGGCTGGTTGCCCTGCTGCAGGTACGCTGGCGGCTGGAGAGATCATCTTGTGACAGCTATAATTGTTTGGCATTTTATTTTGTTAATAGCTCCCATATAATTCAATGACTTTCAGACCCTTAGGTGGCTAAATGAAGTAGTTCTATTGAAGTCGATGGCTTCGTACCAGCTGAGGTTCAGGCTCTCAAATCCTTATCGAGAGGCAAGAAAACAACAACACAAATCAGTGGCCTCCAGCACAAGTTTAAGAGAATTGGATCGATAGCTGCAGTATAAACTGTGCAGGAAAAAAAAAAGATTTAGTTTTTCTTGTATATCCTTTCACTCAACCTCTTGACATGCAAGCCCATGCTCGGACCAATCCATGACACAGACCAATGTCATTATTGATAATTGTTCCTGTAGGAGTTAGCCATTTCAGTGTGATGTGGGGGACTGGCTTTGTTAGAATCTCTGCTCCTCCTTGAACCACCGTCAAGTAAAGATGGTTGCATTTTGTGATGGGTGAACTACATAGTGCATAAGAAAACTGAACAATATTAGGCCCTTTTCCTGTATATATTTGCATATAAATAAACGTAATAACTAAATAATAGGTTCTCCTTGCTTCACTTGCAATCCTAATTCCATTTAACAAAATCTGCCATGGAAGAAAAAAAAAGTGAATACCTTAGTTACCTTTCTGGTTCCAAACAACCTTCTGATTTAATCAAATCAAATTGGCTCATGTTCATAGTTATCCTATTATCACATTCTTCCCACAACTATAGTAGAAAAACCAGAAACCATCTCTCCTCACTAGTTGAATGCTTCAGTAGAGAAATTTTAGCATCACATTCAGGAACTCTATTGTTGATAGCATTATTTTCTAGGAGGGAAATCAAAATCACACAGAATGATACAATGACCCATAGCAATTCTTTTGGCTGTTATAGCGCAAAGCATTTTGTGTCCTCATCAGAATTTGATCTGTGTTTGTTTTTTGCACCAAAGCTCTAATACGAACCACATAATCATTTTTGCTTTTCTTGCCAAAGGTGATCTTTGTTCCATTTATTTAATCTGCTTTAACATTTTTCTTGTTCTCTTTCTTGGCAATATCATTGATGTTGTGATGCATAATGTCTCACTTCCCCTTCTTCAGCTTCAAGACTAGGGCCATTTCTGCATTAGACTGTTATAGTACTATTATTCCACTTTCAACATCCTATGGAACCCTGGGGTTTGCAGTTTAGGGAGGGACCCCAAAGGCCCCTCTCTAAACTGCAAACCCCAGGATTCCCTAGGAAGTTGAAAGTGGAGTAATAGTGCTATAACAGTCTAGTGCAGAAATGGCCTAGGTTTCTTGTATAACACAAACTCACCAATGCCCTTTCTGTTCCACTTGCAATGATAATTCTAGGAGTTTTAATCATTTGTGCAATAACCTGTTTTATTAAACCCAGTGCCAGGAATTTAACATTTACATCAGAACCCAAGAATCTAATTACCACTTCATATGCAATGGTCCTTTACAGAGGCTGCCAAAAATAGCTTCCCTCTAGGAGTTTTCCATGGGAGGGCATTTGGAAGCCACTTCATGTATGTGCCAGCCCAATTGCAGGGAGAATTTCCATGCTCCAAGTGCCTTAAAGTAGTCTCCACATGGGGGCTACAAAACAGGAAACGGACCCAAGTTATTCCATTAGTTAGTTTCCAGCCTGTTTGAACAGAGTTCTCTAATCTGTTGCCAAACCTTCATTTAAGTCATCATACTTATAATCAGCTCATCTGTGTTGATCTCCATTTTTCTAAAAGTGTAACAATCTCATTTCTGAAGAGTTGAAAATGTCTCTTTAGACCAAATATATTTCCCTAAAAATTGGGTTCCTTAATTCCCAATATTTAAGGACCAAATATATATCAAGGCGAGAGACAGTGTTGTGTAGTGGTTTGAGCATAGGACTACAACCTTGGAGTCTAGGGTTCAGTTCCCTACTCAGCCATGGAAACCCACTAGGTGACCTTGGGTGCGCCACACACACAAACAGCCTCAGAAAATGCCATGATAGGTTCACCTTAAAGTTGTCATAAGTTGGAAAGTTGGAGTCAGACAATAACAAAAACAACACATAAATCAAGGCAGACCTGCCTTGGGTACAACCCATTACATTCTAGGATTCATGGTCTTGGTTTTTCTCCCCATTTACAGGATGAAGCCTGTAAAACCTGCCCAAAAATCATGCCATTTTTTAAGAAAATTGGGGACTTGGAGGGGTTGGGTGGTGGGAGTTTCAGGGACCACAAAAGTGGGGTTCAGGAACTATATGCAGCCCACAGTATGCTCATTCCTGCCCTAGTGTGAGACCAAAGGTGTGAATTCGAGCAACAGATTTTACATTTTCTAGAAATGTAAAAGTGACTAGAGCAATAATATTTCTTGACTATGCCTTGCGGTTAGGCTGAGAGTTGGGGACAGGTGGGCCCTGAGATTCTCATGGGGAAGCTGGGTGATCTCATATCTTCTCATTTACTAAATGCCATGCTAGGCTGTATAATGCAGCACGGCTTCTAGTCTTCCCTGCCTGTTTTGACCTGGCTACCATACCACTCTGTATTCTCATCACAAGTTCCCCTGATAGCTAATACTCCCTATAAGACTGCTATTACTAGGAGTCTATGTAACCTATAGAATTACAGTGCTATGATTTCACTTTAACTGCTATGGTTTCATCCTGTGGAATCCTGGGACTGGAAGTTCAGTGAAGGGCATTCAGAATTCTCAGCCATAATGCTACAGACTACAGACCCCAGGATTCCATAGGATGGTACCATGGCAATTCATATCATAATATCATAATGCTATAATTGTGTAGTATGAACTGACCCTAGAATAGGAAGACATTCTTGGTTATTATCAGGTGACTCTGCAATGTCACTCTGTTCCACCTGGTGATGAATGCGTATGTGTAGGGGTGGCAATATGCCTGGCCTCAGAAAGTAGAGAGACATAGAGGCTTCAGAATCCTTGTGTAGGCAGCATAGGTTGATGACAACTTGCTGATGTAGCTAACAATTGGTTGTTAAAACCTATATAATTCCTGGCTGATTCTCTTAAATAGGATTCTTAGCACTAATCCATCTATCACTGGAGTGCAGTGTAAGGGAAGTGTAGGATGATGATGATGATGATGATTTGTTCATTAACAAAACTGACATTAGGAAGTAATGGTGTCTGTGTGTGGCTACTCTGTACTGTTCACTTTGGGCAAAGCTTGCTAATTAGCGCAGAAGCGACCTAGTAAACAGAAAAGTTTGTCAGCTCACAATAGCAAGGTCATGCAGGAAAGTAACAGGTGGAAGGGGGAATCATTGGCGAGCACCTCCAGGCTCCAAGCTTTACAGAGAGAGCTTTGTACCCAGGGAAAGGGAAGATAAATGCTCTGATGCTCTCCTGGATCACATGGCCATACCGGGGGCGGGGTCAGAGAGTAGTGCATGAGGAAGACCTCCTTCACCTGAAAAAGGTGCAGCCCCCTCTGCCTCAGAACTGGGTCAAACTCATCTTAATTAAAATCAGTTATGGAACAGCTCCTGTATTATTAGAGTACCCTATTTTATTTACAGTAGCCCTACTTAACCAAATGTCAATGTCTTATCTCTTTATTCTGGGCATGGGGACAGTGAATTTGTGTCATCTGTTCATCTGGGGGGAATGAGGACAATTTCACATTTTAACCAGCGAAGATGTTTTCCACATAAGCAGTAAGGCAAGTGCAAAGCAGAAACAGTGGTTGGTCTGCAGCACTCACGACTTTGTAGCTGACTGGAGTTCCTTGGTATGCATATATTTCACACACATATTCATGTAGGTACAGAGCACATGCTTTACAGAAGGGGTGCAGAGCAGCTCCAAAGTCAGCAGGACTCCACTTACTTTTCCCTACAGGTAAGCTGGTCAGCTGTGCTGTGGGAAGAAAAATACTTTTTATTTGTTTCCAGGTTCACTGTTTACCTGTGATAGCAGGTGTGTGGGCATGCAGGGGAATGTGTCTGTAAAGCAGTATGTGCGAGTGTGTGTTTGTGTGCTCCCATCTGCCAATTCTGAATATATTTCCCAGAGCCAAAAATGGTGTATGTTTCTGCTATGTAGTTAACTCTGTATATGCACAGCAAATATTCTCGTCATGCATAGTATGTATTAACTTTGAATACCTACCTTTCTTGGTGTCTATACATGAAAGTTCTGTTGCATCTTGTCTTACTTCACTATGTTTCTGTGGCAATCTGTGTCCTTCTGCCACCAAAAATGGAAGACAACATGCTTGTTGCTAGTAGAATTAGCAACAACTTCAGTCTGTGATCTGGCTTCTGTGTGATACTTATATATTAGGTCCAAGACAATGCTCAAGTGAACCATAATATGTGGAGCATAACACAAAAATCAGCTGTGGATGAATTACGAAGTTGTTAACTGAATTAGGTATGCTTTTACTTGGCACAAAGTCTCAGGAATCCCAGTTGCTGATATGAAGGCTAGAAGGTGAACTGTGAATTTTTGCATCATTGGTGGGATCAACTTTTTTTCTATTATTGAATTATACACCCTGGAAAAAGAATGATTAAATGTGGTAGTGGTGGTAGCAGTACTAGATGTGGATGGTGCCACTGGAAACTACAGATGCATAGTTTTGCTGAGCCAAGTGGAACTGGCACTTTCAGGTGGTTTCTCCTTTTCTACCTTAATCAAGAATTTTACCTAGGAAAGGCTGAAAATTCCCTTCACTTATGGTGGATGTAGAAGAAGAGGAAGTGGGGAGATAAAAGACCTCAGGCATATTCATAGCTCAAGGGAATGCAGAACACTTAAGAGAAGTGATAAACAGCTCCTTATCCTAAGGGAAGGCATACTGTTTTCACGCTCAGGGTTTCCTTTCTCCTTCACTCTCCCTCCGTGTTTCTACTCAAACCCTTCTCATTTTCCTGGCTTGGCATCCTGCTTTCTTGGCTGATGTATCACACTTGACAAGGTTATGGAGTCAGCATGTTAAATCTTGAAAAGTGAGTGTAATTTATTGATCTACATTTTGCTTGTGAAATAGGACAAGTGCTGATTTGAGAATCCTGTTTCCTTTCTCTTTTTTCTCCCCTTCTGTCTCTCTCTCCCCTCCCTTCCTTGCTTTCTGCTTCTCTTATCTTTGGTAATTCCTCAGAGCTTGCATCAAAACTCTCAGCAATCCTTTGTTAGCTTTTCGAAGCAGCTGCACAGGCTCAGCTGCCTATTCTTTTCCTCTTCCCTTATCACTCTTTTTTCTTTGTTCCTAAAAACACATAGAGCCAGATATATCCCACTACTCACTCTCCCACCCTTAATAGGGATTACACCTGGGATAAATTTGGTCCCTAATGTTTGGGAGAGAGGCTGTAAAATAGAAAAATTTCTACCCTCATCCTTCAAACTTTTACAGGTATGAACAATTTTCCTTCCCACATACACCCAAAAATACATCAGCAGGGTTATGTGTTCCAATGCACCCTCATTCACATGTGCATATAAACTCACATGTGTATAAATGTGATGATGAATGTGTGATGGAACCATCCTTTGCCAGAAATGGTACTTCAGTAAAGTGAGGAACAGCATCTATTGCAAGAAGGAAAATTAGTTCTGACAATCCTTAACAACTAGAAATGTAGACTTTATTTTTACATCTTTTAGGCTCATGCACACAACATTACAAAAATGAATGACTGTCTGCTAAGTATACCACTTCCCAAAGCATATGGACCAGAGCTACATTGGTTCTAAATGGCCAAAGATGAAGTTAGAGAAAGATGGAGGTTGGGGAATTAGCAATTGCCAAATAAGAAGTGGAAGACACAGAACCTAGAAAACTACAGCTACCAGAATCCCTCAGTGAACATGACCTTGGCCAGGCTGGCCAGGTGATTCTGAGAGTAGGTCCATTAAGGTCTGGGAAAGGAGACAGTATGGAAATAGCAAGATAAGGGATTGGAAATGTATGTTTCTATAGCAAGGTTGCGTATTATAGACAAGCAGGGCCACAGTGGTGGAACTGTTTTCATTTAGAAGAGGAAAGGAAAAGTAATAGCATGCAAAGAGTTCTAATTACTTGACTTTAAAGTCAGAGAAAGCCAGGATGACTTATCTTTCTGATTACAAATGGTTGGGAAAAATGCTATGAGCATCTGCTAAGCTCAGGTGTTCCAGATTCAAAACTAAAGCCAAAGACTCAGCCAAAGAAGTGATAATGGGATGCACCATGGGATCTGGAAACATCCAAGATAACATTTGGATGGGCAATGCTGCAGAGGCCAAAGAGAGGTTGAACTACTACTAAAGGTGTTGGAAGCACAGTTCTAAACCACAATTTGGTTAAAAATAGAATTAAAATGGAGACTCTTAAAACAGGGCTTCTGTTTTAAAGCCAACAAGCTTTTAAAGGGCTAAAAATAGGCAGGGTTGGAAAAGTATCTTTTCTTAGTTTATAACTGTCAGAATCCTCCGATCAGCATGAGGAGTGCCCATGCTTTTAATGTTTGCATTTGGTTTGAAATCTTTGATTACCACTTCAGATTCCTAGTGCGTATTTTTAGTGCTTCAGGTTCTCTGCGTGACTACTTCCATTGTACAGAAAAGTGATAACGCACACATACATCCCAACCCCCTGGAAAGTACAAACATGGAAGCAAGTTTGGGCTCTTACATGTAGAACCTGGCTGGGACAATAGGCACGTTATTGGGGATAAAATTTTCTCTCTCAGCATACAAGTCAAATGGATCTGTCTAGACAAATGAGGCAAACAGGGGGGTTCAAAAGAAGAAAATGAATAAGGTTTTGCCCTGGGACATCTGAGATGGGAACCAGGGTAGAGCAGGGAATTTTTCTAGGAGAAGACAATGGGAAATGATGTTGGGAATCAGTGATATGCTTGGTTACATGAAGAGCTTAGGTAAGAACATTAAGTATGAAGGCTGTCCAAGTGAAAACAAAGAACAACTGCTTCCCAAACTCATGAATTCCTGGATGGATCAGAGGGGGAAGGGAGAAATTGAGTTCCTCAGGACTAGGTTGGGAGGGGGCTGAATTCTCTGAAATGATTCCACAATATTGTACCACCAAGATTCCTATGTAGTTGAGCTACCTCAGTAATTATCAACCAGAATTATACTAAAGGGTCAAGCACTAAGAAATTTTAAGACAGTGATTGTTGTTGAATCCTCTCAGGAATAATAAAGGCTGTTTGTAATTTAGCTTATGCACAATCTTGAAGTTGGAAGAGGATGCAAGGGCCATCTAGTACAACCTCTGAATGCAGGAATATACAACTAAAACACTACTGAAAGATGGCCATCCAATCAATCTCAGTTTAAATACCTCCAAAGAAGGAAAGCCTCCCTGCTACCCTGAGGCAGTCTATTCCACTGTTAAGGAGTTCTTACAGCGAAGACATTCTTCCTAAAATTTTAGATGGAACGTTTTTTCTTGTAATTTGAATAGATTGGTTTGAGCTCTACTCTGTGGAGTAGCAGAAAACAAGCTCACTCTATCTTCTACATGATGCCCCTTCAGATATTTAAAGATAGCTGTCACGTCACCTCTCAGTCTTCTTTTCTCCAAGTTAGACATAGCGAGCACTATCAGTTGTTCCTCATAAGGCCTGGTTTCCAGACCTTTGATATCTTGGTTGCCCTTTGCTGATCACATTCCAGCTTGTCAGTATCTTTCTTACTTACTTGGGAGTAAGCTACACTGAATACATGGAGTACCCTTCTAAGTATGCACTGTGCTTCTAAGAGTCTTCATATTTCATGATGTTTCAATCACAGTGGATAGGAAAGTAGGTCCCGCCCGCCAAGTAACTGCAGGTAGGCAAAATTAATAACAAGCTCTACTTTAAAAGCACTTCCAGTGTCCTTGACCAAACTCAAGGACAGCTACACATTTCCTAACAATGAGTACAAAGGAGTCACTGGCTCTGAGACTGCACTTAGGATAGGAAAGATGAATGGGAATAACACTTTGGCTCTGAGGGATGAAAGGAATAATAAAGGAGGTTCCTTCCCACTTAACTATGCTAAAGTCAGCCAGCTGTATATAGAAAGAACAGTACAGTCATGGGCAATTAATTATCAATATTCTAAATGAAAGGCACAAAAAGACTACCCAGATGATGTCTCAACCAGTTGACCTGTCTGGTGGTGAGAATGCATCAAAATTTGATATATTTCCTGCAAAGGCTCTGGGATGGCCAGTTTAAAGTTGCTCTTGTACTTCTATTGATAGGATGGTGGCTTGGCAATCAGGTAGATATTAGTAATTTCTATAGCTATAGAGAACACCTCTCCTTAATTTAAAGAATAGAAGAAGTATGGAGACAATCACCCTGTGATCATTGCTCCTGGCAGCTTTCCATACCTATTCTTGCAGGACAAAATGGATTCTTGGGCCAAGATGTCACAGAAATGCCAATGAAAAATGGCAAGCAGCAGAACTATTTGTGTGTAGCTAGTGAGTAGGTCGGAATTCTTCTGCAACATGACCCAGTGTGGAAAGATGGCACAGCAAGACAAAAGTTCACTTGAGAATATAAATAGTTCCCTGTCAGAAAGTAGTATTTTTTTTTAAAAAAAATAAGCCTAAGAATGATGATCTAAAACATTGTCTTGAGGCAAATCTTATTGATTTCAGTGAGACTTCCCTCAGACTAAAAGGCTTGAGGATTGCGGCCAAAATCTGATCTCTGTTGGAACACTAATGATGCAGTAACGACAATGGAGAAGGTAGCTGAGTGAGAAGTAATACCGTACATGTTTCTTATTTAAACTGGCAGCCATAGGAAAATCAGGTTCTTATCCTTTGTATGCATCTGCTTTGGACCTCTCTCAAATGGACATAAGTGGAATTTGGGGTTTGCAACTAGAGAAGTATTCATCCAAGGCTGTCTTGCTGTGATCCATTCTGCTAGCTAATATTTCAGGGGTAGTCATACTGGCCATTAAAAACAAACACAAACCAAAATCCAGATTCCCTCCTCTTGTGCTACCTTTACTGGGCCAAGCAATAGGTGCAAAATACATCACACTACCCTAAAGCCACCAGATCTGATCAGGTCTTGGAAGCTAAGTAGGGTCAGCCATAGTTAGTACTTGGAAGGAAGACTTTCAACCAATATCAGGTTGTTGTTGTTGTGTGCCTTTAAATCATTTTCAACTTATGGTGACCTTAAGGTGAAGCTATCATGGGGTTTTCTGGTCTGAGTGTGTGAGAGGCACCCAAGCTTATGCAGTAGGTTTCTATGTCCAAGCGGGGAATTTAATTCTGGTCTCCAGGTCGTAGTCCAATGTTCAACTCACTATTACCACACTGGATCTCTAAATAACAGGGTATTGTAGGCTATGTTGCAGAAGAAGGACTGGCAAAACCACCTCTGAATATTCTTTGCCTAAGAAACTTCTTTGAAATTCATGGGGTCACCATAAGTCGACAGATGACTTGAAGGCAGACACACACAGCCTTTGTAGCTTCAGAGGTTTCTTCACCAGGCAATGATGAAAAAATAGTACATAAGGATAAGAAAGTGACAGTGTTGTAGTCACATCATCTACATTTTGGATTTTAAAGGAAGTGTGTGTAGATGAAAAGGGAAAGGGGGCATGCTTTGTAATTTCAAATTGAGAAGCCACCGTAATTGCCTGTTCTTTGCCTTTCTTCCCACTTAGACTTCAACTGTGTGTGTGTGTGTGTGTGTGTGTACACATGCGTGCAACACTTTTTGACTTCCTACATTTCCTGTAATATCCAAAATGTAAACATCATGACCTGTCATTTTCTTCCCCTATATGCT
Source organism: Ctenosaura bakeri (assembly GCA_948474755.1). Lineage (NCBI taxonomy): Eukaryota > Metazoa > Chordata > Lepidosauria > Squamata > Iguanidae > Ctenosaura > Ctenosaura bakeri. The sequence continues at coordinate 28,266 of CAOLHI010002202.1, forward strand.
ATTTTTTGCATATCATCTTTGCCTGATAAAGAAGTCTGTGAAGCTTCAAAGCTAATGGGATATATTTTGTACCTTTTGGTCAATCCAATAAAGATACCAGTATAGAATGGACTTTAGCCAACTAAATAACGTCACTAACTACATCTTTCTTTAAGGGAACATTGAAATCCAAATTCATTTTCTTCTAGTTATAGAAAGGGAGGGTCTAGTTGGAAGTGACCCTTTGGTTTTGTGTGATAAATGATGCAGACTAAAGGCCTGTCTAGTTCAGTATGCTGTACATGCTGTGGCCAACCAGTTGCCCAAGGGAATCCTGCCAGCAGGACAAGAGTGGAGCTACACCTTCTTATCTTGCATTCCCCAATAATTGATATACAGCGGCATCCTGATTATAATATTGGAGGTGCCATAAACTCATTAAGGATGAGAAGAGTATTTGCAAATATTCAAAGAAATGGTTGAAAATCATGTTTCTTCGGTGTCAAGAAACCTTGATAAAAGCATCCTCTACCGATGAGAATTTTTGTGGTTCTGGACTAATTCTATACAAAATTCAGATGTTGTTGGTGTTTGTGGGTGGGTGGGCACATTCTTCAGCATGTGTGTATCTGTGTCTGTGCAGACAATAGCATCTTCTGTGCAACAAACTGAATTTTCTGCACAGACAATAACATTTCTGCATGTAAATATTATTTTCTGTGCATAAAATGCTGTTTTCTATTAATTTTGTGCAGATTAAGCCATAAGGTGTGAATAGTCTCTGAAAACTCTGCAGTTTTTGAATAATTATTTTTCAGCGAGAGGAAAATTCTAAAATTGCTGGTTGCTTCCTTTAAGAAGAATATTATGGAAGAATTACATCCCTAAAATTAATCCTGACTTGTACTCAGATTTCACGAATGTATTTAATCTCCTTTTAAAGCCATACAAGCTGGCAAGTATCACCACATCCTGAGGAACTGAATTCCACGGTCTTAACTATGGCCATTTCCGCACTACACTGTTATAGTGCTATTATTCCACTTTCAACATCCTGTGGAATTCTGGAGTTTGTAATTTACTGAGGCCAAAGAGCTTTCTGATTGAGAATTTTAAATGCCGTTCCCTAAACTACAAACCCCAGAATTCCACAGGAGCTTGAAAGTGGAACAATAGCACTATAACAGTGTAGTGCGGAAATGGCCTATGTGTTCTCTCTGAAGGAGTGCTTTCACTTATCTGTCCTGAATCTTTCATTCCTCGGCTTCAGCAAATGATGCTGCTTTCTAGTTTTGTAAGAAAGGGGAAAATCTACGTTCTTAACACCACATATGATTTTATACGTTTCTTTCATGTCTCTCCTTACATGCTTTTCTTCTCTTGGTGAAGAATTCACAGTAGAGCAGCCTCTTCTACACTGGTGTCTTCTGGATGTAATGGGCAAGGACATGATGGATGGGAAAGACAAATGTTGTCCAGAACACCCAGATGCTCAGAGCATGGAGAAGACTGTACTAGACTGTGTTCAGGAAGCTAGAGAACACAAACAAAACAGTGGTGGAACTCTGTCTGTTGATCACAACAACAGTGAAAATCCACCATAGTCCAACAGTGAAACCTATTTGAGTATAGTGTAAAGCATTTATTTTAAATCTGCTAACTAGAGGTTAGGCATCTGATGAAAGCTTATGACATATTAATTTGTTGACAGTGTTGCAGTGGTGCTAAGAAGAGTCCAAAATGTGAAAGAACTTTGTTGATCCATTTCTCTGTTTTGCCCTTCCCACCTCCTTTTTCTGGTGGCTCTAATATCAATGGGAAAGTGAATCTACTTTGTTTTCAGTTTGGCTCTTTAAAGAGATGTCTGAGGTGCTGAATCCTATCCTTAAAATATTTTTATCCTTCAAAATTTAGAGTAAGCCTCAGAAAGGATTCACTGATCCATTGATACTGGAGACACCAGCCTCCACTGTTATATGTGTTTTGTTATGACTTATGCTTGTAAGTATTAATTGCAAGTAGACCTTGATGCATCAGGAAGGGATTTTGCTTTTGTTATAGTCCGCACACTTGCAGGGTAGGGCAATATGCAGTTGTCTGGACCTCATATGCATCTTGGAGAAGTCGGGCCTTATTTTAAAATACAATCTGGAACTATCCCAACAACTCCCTCTCCTGCTGAGAAGGAAATGGCTCCTTGAGGTGTTTGGAAGAGCAATGAGTGCTTGACTGACTTGCTCACTTCCATTGAATGGAAGCCCTGCAAAACTGGTTCAGACTGGTATAACTCCCATTGTAAGGTAATGCACATTGTCCAGAGATGTTGAGAAATCCCACCCAGATTTGAAAGAGATGTTGGGAAATCCCATCTGGATTTGAAAGAGAACAAACGGCTCTATCAGACTGACTTTGTCCTGTGTGTACGGAATCTATATTGTTTGCATTTCCTCAGACCACTTAGGAGTTGTTACTGGTACCAACGCAGCCATGAGCAGAGATCATATTCAAATCTAAACTTTTAAACTTCCAGAGTATAACATTAAGATCAAATTAGTCCCTCCCAGAAGGCATCACCTCGAATCTAGGTAACAGTTCCCAAGTTAGGAAAGGTTTAAAGACAGACAGTCAGACAGACAGACACACACACACACAGACTTCTTTTCCCCTAAGAAAAGAAAAGAGTTTGATTGCAGATACAGATTTGAGACTTGCACCCCGGACAAAAAAAGTCTGAAAAAAAAGGAGCATGGAAGAACACTAGAAGAAAGTCTTCATGGAGATAGACCAGAAAGTGCCTGGAAGAATCATAGAGAATTTCCCACAAGAAGAACTTGTTGCCCTGATCTTTAGCCATCCAGCCAACTGAACCCTCCTTCCGATTGGAGAGTGAGATAATCCCTGTGTATGTCTTAGTCTGCAGTCCCTTGAGCTTAGCTGCATACCTTTAGCCCCCTAAGTCAAAAGCGGGGTTTTTAGCACCTATTCCATTCTCCTCCTCTTTTCTTTTAAGAAATAACTTGTACTGAACACAGATTGCTCTGTTGGGTTCTGCTGCTATGTTTTTCTGTCTTTTAATAAAGACAGAATCAGCTTGTTTTCAACCTGATTTCTTTGTCTTTCCTTGTGTTTGGAGCTCCTCTGTTTAATTGTCCATTTTTAAAACCTATATCCTGTAAGGTTCTACAGAGAGAGAGTGAGAGAGAAAGAGTGAATGAGTTAGTGCCGGTGCCTAGGAGAGCTTTTCCACAAACCAGTAAAGCCAGTGCACAGCTCTCATGTGTGTGTACACACACACACAAATACACTGCACACAGGCCAGTATTATCTTGGATTTTCTTTTTCTAATACCAGGGAAATATATTTCATCCCATATTTGACAACTATACATTTCACCACCACCCCTGCATCTACTGTGAGGCTTATAGCTAAGTTCAGAGGGAAGAAGGAAATGTCATCACTTTTGCTTGTCAAAACAGTGCTGGTGATTTGACTGTCTGAGCCCTGGTTCTACCACGCCATTATTTGTTACTCATACCTTCCAACATTTCACAGATGGAAACAGGAACACATGTGTCCAAGCAACATCAGACTGTGGTCAAGATGGTTATTAATGAGGAAGAACATAAGAGAAGTGGCAGACATTTGATTTTCTCTGAAGCTACAAGGAAGGGCAAGATATTGCTCCCTTCTCCCCTGCTCAATTAATTGAATGCAAACTGCTTTGGGGCTTTGCACTGCATTTGCAGCAATGGGAATAAACTAAGGAGGAGGGAAGGAAGTGGGAGGACGAGAGAGAAATGAGGACATTTTAAAAGCAGTTAAACAAATGAGATGACAGATAATTAATTAATCAGGACTGTCCATGTCAGACTGGGACAGTTGGAGGGTATGATTAATTCTTGAGGAGTTCTGTTGCATTTCTTTTCAGGGCACGACTGATTTGTGTTTTAACTGAGTTTTTAACATGTTGTTTCACTGCTTGCGATTTTGATTATGATGGTTTCTGTTGTGATATATAAGTATAAGCTCTAATATTAAGGATGTTTCATCTGTGGCGTTTGGTGTAGATTAATGGATGTTGTGCTTATTTTGCTTTTAGTGAACCAGAACATTTGATCTGAGCTGGTTGGATATGTTTCAATAAATAAAAAGAAGTAATATAGGTCAGCAAACCATATAACTGCTCTGCTTGCTTTTCTTCAGGAATCTTGTCTCGAATATGAAGACCTTTCTTTAGGTTTATGTGAGCAAGCTCACCTGAATCCTTATGTATTAGTCAGTAAATGGAAGATTTATGAAAGCAATCACAGTGCAGATATCAGTAAGCTAGCTTTGTAACCATCCATTCCTTCTTGCCTGTAAATAATTTTTGTGGGGGTGGCTATGCTTGGCTATGCCAAAAAAGATACCTTTCCTCCCAGCACTGATTAAAAAGGGCCGGCAGGCATCAATTTATCCCCCCTCCTACTGGAATCTTGTTTTGGCAGCCCTTACAGTTTTTTTTTTCCAGTGCTACCCTAATTAAAAGCTCCAGTCCAAATGGCTTGATGATGGAAATTCTAATTAAATCAACCCCATCTTCTGTGTAAACCTAAGCTTTGCATAAAATGACTCATGAAATTAATCATTTTTGGGGAGATCAGCTGTTTTGAAAGCCATAGCTAGTATATATTCTCACATCCCATTATCACATCTTCAGATATACAGGTATGAACACACACAGAGAGATCTTTGTAGTTTACTATGAGCTGATAGAGGGAGCAGAAACAGAAGAGGTTGGGAGGTAAGTCTGAATACTGAGGATGGCAACACAGCAATTCATTCAGAGAAATAACAACACATTGTATCATGTGAACTACCCTCCCCCTCAACTTTGTGAGTAAAAAGGCCTTCTGCATCCCACTTACTTTTGGATGCAGTTAGATATGTAACTGCTTGATATTTTTAAAATCTGTATCTATCTTTCTGGTGGAAGTGGGGGTAGCTATTATTATTTCCACATTCTAGCAGTCCACAGTGCCTCTTGAAATCTGCTTAGTACCTAGCTTTGACTAGTCTAATTAAACCTGCACAATGCCTTCAGCATTCTGTCTAATGGATTGCTACAAATTAAAAGACCTTCTACCTTCAACAGCATGTCAACTTTCTCTCTAAAGCTCTGCATGAATGAAGAGTTCTGAAGAGCTTGAAAGCTTGCACACTCCTTTATGATATTTTGATTGCCTGAGAATGATTGCCCTATCCTGCATATATGAATTTATTCTCAATCTCTTTAGTAAGTTGCAAAAAGCCAAAAATTTATCAGGGTCACTTTCTCTCTGTTTGGAATTCACCTATCTTATCTTTTCTTGGTTCTGACTTCTTAGGAGCTTAAGGCACACTTTACTGATGGACAAGTTTGAATGAATCCCAGGCCACTGTGTTTTATTCTGTAAAACAAGATTGGGCAACCTGTAGCCAGCTGTTGGGCTACAGCTGTGATAAATCTTAGCTAGCACAACCCATGATAAGAAACACCAGGAGCCACAGTTCAAAAACATCTGGAGTGTTACAAGTAATCTAGAGTAATTAATTTTGCCTTCTAGGTAGTATGTTGTGCTTCCCAGCCCTCTCCATGCAAGGAAAACTCAAAGTTTGCCTCGTCCCTAAATTAGAAGGGATGTTCATTCTTTTTGTGAGCAGCCTCAACCTTGTGTGGGCAGCTTGACCAAAAGTGGCTGTGACTGATTAAGGCAACCATACCACTCCCAAGGGCAGTTTGAAACTGTGAAATGTACCTGATCTCAGATGTACCTGATCTCACCACCTGATCTCAGACAGTAAATCACCACTAGTGATTCTGGGAGCCCTCAAAGGTAACATTTCCAAGCTCTGCACATGACACATGTGCACATAGCCCATATTTCAGTTGGGATTGACTCTCCCATCCCATTTCTGCTGGGTGAGATAGAAATTCTACTAAAGAGAGACAGGACAGAGACACAGGTAGGTTTGAGTTCTTACATGGGACACTGGTTGGGGGGAGGTGTTCAGGTGCTTCCCTTCAAAAAGACACTCTGAAGATTTCCTTCTTCCTTTTTATAGCCTATTACCCAAGTCATAGTTTTTCTTCATGCTCAGCAGCAACCCATTTACTTTAAAAATGAGGTTGCAAAACCTCCTGGAAACTGATATATGACAACATGTTTTCATCCCCTGGAACATCATACAGAAAAGATGACTTCCCCCAGGGGCTGACGGCTGAAGGCCTCTGAAAGTGTGCCCACTTTCAGTGGGGACCAAGGCTCTGATGAAAGGGCCATTATTGAACTTGTCCCCAATTTCAGTTCATCTGCTGTGTCTCACATCCTATTTGAGAGGCAGTCATTTACTCCCATCATTTGCATACCTCCACAAGAAAGAAGGATGCCATGAACTCCCAGGGTAGCCAATGGTTTCAAAGGCTCTTTCAGCTTGCTTCAGTCTCTGGCTGACTTTGTAGACAGGTAAATAAAACTGATGTTGTAGAGCTCAGGCGGGTTGTTAGGTTAATGTATTGTGCAAGCAGATCTAATACATTACCCAAGAGCCATTATCATTGAATTTATCATGTAAGTTATAGGAACTAGGGACGTTATTCCTATGGATAGTTCCACCTCAGTGTAAAGAGCAATTGATTGTTTGGGAGTATTTAACCAAAAAAAGCAGCTATGCAGTTTTCTTAAAGCAGGATTCTTTAATGTTAGCTCACATTCCATCAGTGTATCTCTCAGTGTTGTTTTTGTATTCCCTCCACCCATCCTAGTTTGGAACAGTCCTGATTAATCCTTTGTCATCCCACTTTTTCAGCTGCTTGTAAAATGGCCTAGTTTCTCTCTCCCATTGTTCTCCTTTGCCCTTGGCCAATCTCACTTGCTGCAAATGAGTTCAAAGTGCAAAGGACACAAAAGGACTTCGACTTCGGGTGAGGACAACCAGAAGAGCGCGTGGAATCTTGTCCTTCTCAGTAGGTTCAGGCAAAATCAAACTGCTGCAGTCTCTCCTGACTTGTGTGTCCTTCCTCATTAATAGCTTTTGTCATTCTGACAAAACCCTAAAACTGCTTGAACACATGTCCCAATTTTCATCTCTGAAATGTTGGAGAGTATGGCATTGCACATTTTGATGTGCTGTTGCTTGAAACTGTTCTGCATTCAAATCCTGACCATCTTGCTCTTGTCCTTGATGATGGATTATTTCTTACAACCCTGGACTATTTCATTCTGTCCCACTGTCCTTGTAAGTTACTTTTTAGTGCAACATGTTGCCACTTTCTGCCTCTTTAATCCATAAATCTATAGCAAGTATTCAGAAATTTATTTGGAACACTCATCTAGGTCTGAAAAATGTTGGATTGATTATGAATCCCCCCCACTATCATTTATTGTATCTATTAGCAGCCATGTACCTCCATGATTTGATATGGTCTAATTGGCAAATATTAATTGGCATGAAATTAAGTACACTTAAGCAATTAAATACACTTATGGGCTGAAAGGCCATGTGGAGAAGGGGTGCTGGCTTGGAAGCTGTACAAAAGTAGGTCAGAGGTGACCTCAGCATGGCCAGGTCATAAGTTCACTGTGGATTAGCGGGAAAAGCTTGACTTAATGGCTGTAAGCTAATCCTCTCAACTGTCCAACTTCAAAAAGCAATAGTCAAAGAAAACTGCCCAGGTGCAGCAGGTAAGCACCCCTGCTGTGCGCATTTCCTACCAAAACCTTCCCCAGTCACATTTGCCAACCAAGACATTGAGACAATTGGTCCATTCCACACCCCTTTTGTTTACTCTGCCAGGAAGCAATTAACTCACACACCTTCAGGGAGGGAAGTAGAGTATAAAAACCCTTGATTTTGACCAGTTTCTTTGCAGTACATCGATTGCTGGTATCCACTCTGTCACTCTGATTCCTGATTTGTCTATTCTTAGATGCAAGTCTAAGCCACACTGCAGCTTCTTTGCTATTCATCTGGATTGTTAAATATCACCCATTTCACTCTGAAATCTCACTATCTTAAAACCTTTCTTCTTTTTTACCTTCAGTTAGCCTTCCGTGAATGTGTGACTGTTTGAATCTTGTGTGTGAGTACTTGAATCTCTCTCAATAAAACACATTTTAGTTTACTTTTGAATCTCTGGCTGGTTCTTCCCAGCAGGAGATCCTGTCAATATTGGTGTCAAAGATCTTGTTAGGTTACCACCCTCTTGTAGGCCTTCTAATTTTGAGCTAATAATTTCTCACCTTTGCATGGAGGTACTGACATCATGGGTGGACCTCTGCGTCACCCACATTTTGGGGTAACATATCCTTAATAGAAACTGACTCAGTACTGACCTGCAGAATGTAGAAAGAAAATTCTTTCATGGAACAGGAAGAGAGAAGTCTAGTCTTGTTTTTCTTCTATTCAACATGTGTTTTTTTCTGCATCTGTCTTATCACTTTCTAAAAAAATCTGCAGTTGAAGTCTGTAGCTGAACAATCACTTCTTGTTTTTATTGTCAGGGACATCTAGGCACTTGCAAGCAGTTTTCTTGATGTTACTTCAGTTTAGTGAGCAGATATTTTGGGAGCTACTCTATAGAAAGCAAGAAGATGCCCTTGGGGTTCTTCAACTAAGATTTTGAGGATGTGGCAGACACTATATTGATCTGAAAGGCTTGTGACTTCAAAAAAATAGAGATAAACACTCATCCAGAAAAGGAGGTGGCAACTGGGGATTGCTCAGCCATTGTTCATCATTTGGATGAAGTGGTGCAGAGAGTATATGGCCTTAGGTCTCCTTGACTTCACATCCACGTTCAGAATAATTTCATCAGAGGTTCGGCTGGAATGAATTGTTGCTCCTTCTCCTTGAATTCTCCTCCCCCCGCTTTTTTTTTTTTAAAAAAAGATGTTTTCAGATATTGCTGCTTTAGCTAATCGTGCTGTGACTCAAATTGATAGTTGAAGTTCAAGAATTCCATCCTTTGCACCTCAACTGGGAGGGGGAAGGGTGAGGGACAAACAAAATTGCTGTCATTGCCTAAATCTCTCCAGTTTGAAAATGATTCGGTTAAATTGACACCTTCCGCTGATATTAAAGAAAACATTCCATTTGTTCAGAAACAGGAGGTTAAAGGAAAGAGCGCAGGGTGGAGGTGACTGCTTTTGGTTTTTGGGAAAGACAGAGTGACAAGTGATGATGAGTAACTGTTTTTAGATGGAAAATGTGACCACTTGGCTACTTCCTTCTCGTTTTGTGTGTGTGAATGTGTGTTACAGATTTTTTGCAACAAAGTTTCCTATACAGTAAAAATTATTTCCTGCACAGGCATCAGGTTTTCCACACAAGTAAGAACATTTTTTATGCACCCCGCCCCCCAACTTTCTACAGGAAATGAAATTTGTCTGTACAGCTCCACCACATGCCCCCCTCACTTTTTTTTGGCATGTATATTCAAAGTATTCATTCAGAGAAGCCCTGAACTGAACTGAAGAGTCTTTGAAAATTACCCAGTGTTCTGTTGCAACAGGGACAAAGTTGCTGAAATTTGTTTGTTCTTGCTTGTTCACAAGAACGAAATAAAGATTTACATCCACTGATCATGTACACATTTTCCTATATTAATGTTTTGTGTGAAATAGATTTTTGATTCTTCTCCCACCTTGACTGGAGTAGTTGTGTTGCCTTCAGTGACTATAGACTTTTTTGAAGAACCAGTCATCTCAAAACCTGCATGCCCCTGATGAAATTCTCCAGTGTTTTCCTTACAGAACTGTGATCAGGACAAATCTGTTGCATTCAGAGTTAACCTATGACACTTTGCCACCTGAGATGTATTAACAAATGAAAAACTCACTCATTCCTGTTATATCCAAAGCTGGTGAAGTGATTTTGCTGCAAACTGCTGGAAATCCTTCAAGCAACTCTCCCCGTTCCTGGCAGTAAAAGTACACAAATAACAAATAAAATTATTTAACAATTTTCTGCCTTTTCATGAGACTCAAAATCTGCTGTTTGAGGCAGCCATTTCATTCTGCTTAATATTAAGGTTGGCTCTGGTTGGACTGTATTGATCTGGTCGGATTGTATTGATACTTAGCTACACATAGGTCAGAGTCCTGTTGGGGATTTACATATGCATAAACATTGTAGCTGTGGTGCTATGCAGTGACTCCTGTCCTGATCCCTCCAATCCTCATTTACTGGAAGGCAGCTACTGTGATTGGCAAGAGTCTGTTCTCCTGTTGGGTGGGAGTGCTGAGTATCCCTTAGTGCCTCCCAATCACAATAGTTCCACTCTTCCTGTGAGCAATCTCCAGCATGACCCTTGGCAGAATTCCTCTTTGCATTGGAGATCAATCACAGGAAATGGGTCTGTAGAACTGTCAGCCATCTGCTTCCTCACCAACATGGGAACAGATCCTCCATTGATCACTGTGGTTGCTTCTCAGTAAGTGGAGATTGGGGGACTTTCATGTAGCCCCTAGGTGTTATGTATGGGTCTTGACTATTAGAGTCACGAGTGTGTACCTCTAGGTTACACATTCTTTACTCCCAAACAGTAGTACAACCGTAGGTTGCTTCTTTCTGACCTCCATCACTATGATGGAAAATTCTTCAAAACATTTTGTAAGAATACCTGATGACAAATCACACACATAATGGTTCAACTCTAAAATGTGTTTTTAAGAATCAAACCTATTTCTCATCAGTGTGGAAACAAACAGCAGTTTCATGTGGGAAAGGATCTTACTCCCTTCTTACCTATAACCTAAAAAGGAAAACTTCCATTTGAAGCCCCTGTGTGCCTTTCTTACCTGATATAGTATATTTTTTTAACTTGAAGATCAGTGCCTGAGTACCAAATATTTGTCAAAGTACCAGTAGGATTGTGAGAGAGAAGCCAGAAGGCAGCATTGTCTGCAGAGGAGCTATTTAATGACCTAATACAAGGTTTCTGTTCTTTTGTAGTCTTTTGTGTGTCTTGTTACTTTGAGACATTAGGGCTTGTTAAATTTTTTCTTAATCCTACGGGCACTTCTACATGAGTTGCTTTCTGTGTACTTTTGTAATGTTTCAGCTGATTTCTCCTTTAGGCTCCTTAAGTTAGGAGAGAAATTCTGTAGGCTTATTATATTTTAGTGAGAGGAAAATGGGGGACTGTGTCAAAAATATAACCCCTAGAATGGGTCAGAGCCAATTTTTTTGTGTGGTAATTATGTGGGGGAGCCACCTCAAGCCAACTTTTTTTAGTGTGGGTGCTCATAAGGTGAATATTTTGACAGGTACTCAGCTTGGAGCTCATTGTTGATTTCTTGGAAAACTGTCAACATGTGGGTGGAGCCTTCTCCGCTAGAAGATGAGCAGCCATATCTCAAAGGGCAGCTTCATTTCATAGTTTCATAGTTTATTTGTGCAATGCAGCAATACAAAAGTTAGTGAAAAAGTGCCACTAGTTACATTTACCCTAAAAAGCTACCCCCATTATATTTACATTGCAAAGGGGATATTTATTACACTTACCTTAATTCTAGCTCAGTGCTTAAATTCATCTTATGTTATCTCACTAAAACTCTTAGTAGAATGAAAATCCAATCCATTATTTTTTTGTTCCACTCCCTCCTATTTTGAGCTAAGGAGAAGTTGCATGAATTTTTGAAAACAGTTTCTCACCCCCTCATTCACTATAAGGAAATGAGTCAGGATAACAATAAGTACATAGGCACAGAAAAGATGCAAGAAATAAAAAGTTTCTTGGATGGTATGATAGCCATAAAAGAGGTAGAAACTAGAGGGCACAATTAATGGAGAAGATGTGTTCCTCCAGTCTAAACTCTTCACCTACTGAATAGTGAATGTAAATCCAACAACAAAGAAATGTCTCAACTCCCAACAGTTCTAAGATACTCTAGCAACCCTTGAGAAATTATCAACTCCCTCCCCAATCACAGTGATCTAACCCAGCTTGTGTTATTAATAAAATATCTCTGAAGCCCCCACTGCAAAAGTTTCTATTAAGGATAGCAGGGGAGGTGGTGAAGAGGAGAAAGGAAGGTTGTGGTGGTGGTGGTGGTGGTGGTGGTGGTGTGCCTTCAAGTCATTTCTGACTTATGGTGACCCTAAGGTGAATCTATCACTGGGTTTTCTGAGTGCTGAGAGTATGTGATGCACCCAAGGTCACCCAGAGGATTTCCATGGCTGAGCAGGAAATCAAAGCTTGGTCTCCAGGGTTGTAGTTCATTGTTCAAACTGCTATACCACACTGGCTCTGAAAGCAGGATAGGTAGAGAAAAAATGTTATCTTCTATATCATTCCTGGGAAAATGTCATACAGTTACATTAAATGACATTGAAAAAATCAGGCACTTTAATTAATGTAATTTATAACAATGGATTGCTTCTGATCTTCTGGCAGAACATAAGAACTGGTGGCAAGCAAATTAGAAACAAGTCATGGATTATAGTTCTGGCTTCCTGACAAACTAGCATTTAAACTTCCTCAGCTTCAGGCATAATGGGAATTCTGGTTCGTTTGAAAGCAGAAGCTTGTGCTTTCTATTTCCTCATTTTCATTATCCAGAGAAGGAAAAGGAATCATTCACAAAATGATTAATTTGTTAGTCAGTCTCAGGCTTCCTTTGGCTAATTGTGGAGAGGGGGCCAGCTGAAAGTACTTCGTATCTTGCAGATTAGACAGATTTTGAGAAAGTTATTTTTCTGGATAACAACTCCCAAAACCGCCTAGGTGGCATGATCACTAGTCATGGGGAAATTATAGGAATTATCATCCAAAAAGAAAAAAAAAACTTTCCTAACTCTGATTATAAAATTTGATGCAACCCTATAGGTAACTACAAATAACTATTTGCTATGGCCAGCCTTGCTGAAGACACATTTCAGGTGCTACCATATAGATTGGCAGTGGGCAAGTTGTGGCTTTTGAGAGGCTGGTGGACTACAACCCCTATGCTTCTTTACCATTGGTTGGGACTGATGCTCATTGTAGTCTAACAGCCTCTGGAGCACCATATATTCTCCGTGATTCATATAGAGGTATCACAGAGTTGGAGTGGTCTTGTGGGTTATCTAGTTCAACCCTCTGCTTGTTGCAGGAAATCTAGAGCCAAAATATCCCCAACCAATGTTGGTCTACTAGAGCACCTCCAGCAAAGAAGAGCCCACAACTACCTTGAGTAATTGGATCTATTGTTGAACTACCCTTACTATCATCAGTAGTTTGACTTCATAGAAAAGTGTGTTTTATCTTGTTCCCAACTACTGGAAGTGCGGGGTTGCAGGATGTGATAAAAATGAATGTGGCTGGATGCTGTGAATAGCAGGCTTCCCATGTGCTTGAGGAGCACAGTGATTTGATAAGCAGTCACCATGTTGCAAAAGACCATCTGCAGTCATCACCCATTGTGTGGAACAGTTATGTGAATGAGTCTACTTTTTTTTTAAAAAAATATTGGGAATAAACAATTCCTGCTTTTAACAAGTAGAAATTCAGATTTAATTCTGAGTGCCTAGCTCACAATGCAGTAGATTTATATATTCTTTTCTTTTCTCTTATAAGAACCTTGAATTCCCACATCGTATTTGCTTTTATGTATCTAAAAGCACTTTTTGTCTTTTATCTGAGAAAATAGCTGATGTAGGGAGTTAGGCTATTGCAGAAAATGAGATCAAAAAGGCACAGAGAGGGGGGAAAAAGACTCTCAGTGAAACCCAACATGTTTGGAACTAGCATTGTATTTATACTCTATCCAAAGCAGAATGGAGGAAAACCCCCTCCTGAGCTCAAAGCCTGTAGCTTGCAAATCAACAGGTGTTCCTAAATGGAACTTAGACAACAGCCTGAAATAATAGCTGTGGACCAAAGGCTTATTGTTTGCTTCATGAAAAAGACACCCCCAATCTAGCAAAAACTATTCATACAGATATTGCATTTGGTAAGATCTTACTTGATTGACCTTCCACTTCCTGCTGGGCCTTCTGCTGGCTGTCCCAGAAGTCAAATGCAGATTATAAGCCTTCTCAGATATTATAATTAATTTGTATGGCCATTAATCAGTAGGCAGTTCGGTGCTGTCCAGATACTTTGGATCAAAGTTCCCCTAACCCCTGACTCTTGGTCAGGCTGTCTGGGGTTTATTAAAGATGTTGTCATGTCCATTGGCTGTACTCTCTGCACTCTAATGGATGTAGTCATGATTGGTATGGCATTGGCTAGGTTTTTTGGCACCCTGAGTCTCTAGTGCTAAGTCCTGTTGCTGGACCAATGCATATTGTGGAACTGCCCTGACTCTTGAATCATAGGCGGTGTTCCCACAGTTATCTTACTTGTGAAGGATCAGTTTCCAGAGTGGACTTGTAGGTAATGATGCACAAAAGCAAGTCTCCCACTATAAAGGGAGGCTGTAGAAAGAAAGCATCCCACTATAAGGGAACCCCTGGACAATGTCTGGGGCTGCAAATAGAATGATTAATGATTTCTGTTTTGTGAAATTCTCCTTGAAAGCAATAATTTTCCTAAATATTTTTATTATTTTCCTGATCTAAATTACTTCCCCAGATTACTATATCTATATTATCCCTGGAGTTCTAGCCACAATATCCATGCCCACAGCCACTGAGCTTCCAGGTAGCCACTGCCTAGGTGGACTAATCATTATCATGGTACAGCTCCCAGTGACAACTGGATGATGTGGAAGATGGGATAAACAGAAGAAAGTTTCTAAGTCCATCAGGGTATACAACGACTCTTTGCTTGCAAGAGGAGGTAGCTGGAAATATGGAAGGAATATGGATGAGGAGAAGAGAAGTAGTACAGAAGCATCCTCTCTTCACAGAGATAATGCTGGGTAGTGGTCACACTTCATAGGCACCATCAGTGGTAAAGTTCGTTCTCTAGACCTCAGGTTTCAAGAACTGTGCTGAAGGATTTTGAGATTTTGTGATAAAAGGCATAGGGTTTAATTCAGACAAGATTTTTTTTTGCAGATAACTCTCTGTTGCTTTGCATGTTAATTTTAGTTCCATTTGTAAATAAATTGATGAAATTTTCACCCCTGCTCTTAAGAATATAACCCCTGAGCTATATGCTAAATATTTGCCTCTGCATATTATTTCCCTGGCTTTCTCTTCAGCTTACCCTTCCAGTTTGTTAGCAGAGGTGTGACTCTTCACAGACCACCAATAGATACCATAATAACCCCCGTGGTGAGACCACATCACACTATGTGTGCTACAGAATACAGAGGTTGATGTGTACTCCCTACCCTATGGGGCAGATGGGTAAAGCTTCTGTCATGGCCTACACTCCTGTATATTAATGCCTCTTAGCACTCCTTGGAGCAACTCAAAGGGAGCACTTAATTGCAACCCTTTGAGTTGCTCCTTAGCAACTCAAAGGGAGCACTTAATTCAGAGATGGAATACTGAATAAGCACTGAATAAGCACTTAATTCAGCATGTTTCTGGGCCTATTTTGCTCTCTTCCTGGGAACCTGCAGTAGGCTGTACCTGTTTATATTTTGTTCAAAACTGAAAATGGCCAGAACTTTGTAGATCAGGAAGTTTTAGATCATGAAAGCAGCAGGGGATGACTTACATTTGATCAAAATCAGAGTTATACCTGTTCCTACCCGCTACTTTGAAATCACATTCATGGATTTCCTATGCCATGCCTAGAAAGAAAGTGGAAAGATCACTGTCCATTTTCTCTGCAGCAGATTAAACCAGTGGACAGCAAAGACTTCAGCAACTGGTTTAAAATCACAAGAGAGATCCTTTCCTGTTTCTTGTTCACAAAGACCTCACCTAGTTGTTGGAACCTTTCCTTGTGTGCAGAACTGCTGGCTGGGAAGGCATCTAGCCTGAAATTTCAGCTGTCAGCCTGGACCTTGCCTGTGGATTCACTCATGAGTTAGTCCCCTCAGCTTGTTACTTCATATGCTCACAAAAAATAACTATTGTGCTGTTTTTTGCTGGTACAGACTTCATTCCATAGACTGTATGTAAGAAGGAGGAGGGCATGGTGAGAACATGTTTCTATGTTTGTTTGTTTTTTTGCAGAAGATTACCTGTTTCTTTGCATGTTAACTTCATTTCAGTTTCTAATTAATTTGACACAATGTCATCATGTTCAGTATCATCACATACAACTGAATCATTAAATGGAGATAGAAAAGGTAAGGAGTGAACCATGAGAATATGCCTTAAAACACTAGTGAGAATTGGATGGCTCTCCAGAGGTTGTTGTACTGAAAGTCTCATCAATGCTAGCTAGCATAGATAATGGCAAAGAATTAGGGAATTGCCATCCAAGAATATCTGGAGAGCCATAGGGTTCTCCTTACCTACCATTAAAGTTTGTTGCTGTGTGCTTTCAAGTTGCTTTTGACTAATGGTGATCCTAATGGGCAAGATTTGTTCAGAGGGAGGTGGCCTTTGCTTTCTTCTGAGGCTGGGAGAGGGTGACTTGCCCAAGCTCATGCACTGGGTTTTCATGGCTGAGTGGCAATTTAAACCCTGGTCTCCAGAGTCATAGTCCAATTTACTTCACCATACTGGCTTTCTACCATTAAACTACCTGGACAATAAGGAATGGAAAGTTCCTAATTAAGCAGCCTTAACAGTATGGTTCTGACTGATGTATGATGCACTGGTAGGATCCTGGAAGAGCACAGAGTATTTCAGTGCTGCCACAATGACATTCCAGCAGCAGGTCTCAAATATGGCTGCATTTTATGAGATAGGACTCTAGTGTTTACTGTCATCTGAATAGGTTTAGTAAAGGTGAGCATTAATAGAATGGGGCTAACTAGGGATGCGTATTTGCTTCTGTCCTTCACTTTGGAAGCAGTTGTGCTCTGCTGCCCTGTAGCTGGGTTTGAACTTGAAAGTGCAGGAACTATAAATGTACAGCCTTTTTGAGCAGAGCTTTGGATGTGAAGATGAAGGATCCCAACTGTCACATTCAGAGTGAGGCTGGATGCACAATTGTTGTAATGCCTGGGGATGGATGAGCATCAGGCTTCTGCAGAGGAAACAGATGCTGGCAAATTAATTTGGAACGAGGAGCTAGAGATGAGAGAGATGGCTGCGAAGTGGCTTTATTGAATTGACAGAGCTCAGTCCACTGCTGGATAGCCATTATCCTGAGCACGTTGAGGCCACACTGTGCTTAATGGAGTCTGAGGTAGTGACAAAAGCAGTCATGGTTGGTGGCTTCCATGTCAGTGGGACAGTGAATAACTTCTGGGTTTTACTCTGGACTTTCAAGGAGCTATTTAAGATGCTGAATCCAACCCTGTAAATATATTCTGTGTCTTGAATAGCAACTGTGGGGTTCAGGCAAATACCTAGATTTACCACCCCACTGATACAGAAACCACCAGCTGGAGAAAGTTGACTCCTAGGAAATGTACACTCCACCCATTGCTGGGAAACTGCAGGGAATTGGAAAGCTGGTCTTCTGGACTGTATGTGTGTGTTGAGGGTGGGGACTTTGTCTGTTGAGGATCTTTCCCCTTTGAGTTTCATGGGAGAAAACTGTGAGCATAGTCTGGAAAGGGGTTTGGATTGTAATTCCCAGAACCTTCCTGCCAGGAGTCTTTTCAACCACTGCATAGGTGTGGCTCTGTCCCTCCACATATAAACTGCCATTGCCACTGAAATTCCACTGTGGAAAATAGGTTTCATGGAAGAGGAGTTCAATTGGAGAAGGGACTTTATAACTAATGACAAATGAAAAAAAGGAGAGAGTTTCAGCAGCATTCCTGACAGGAGAAAGAAGCAAGGCTATGAGTATCAGTGTTTAAGACCAGAAGGTGTCCTCTTCATTGGGTAAGGCTTGTTGGCATTCCATAGGCCATTTTTGTAGTCAGGACAGATATATTGAGCCTTCCTGCAGAATATGGTTATTCTGCTGTAAAAGTGTTTTGGATCTCATTTGTTGTGCATAGTCCCCATATCTTTCCCTTGAAGCTGTGCTTCTGTTACAGGTATATTGCATTTCTGAGCTCTCAGACCACTAGGAAAGTAACATTTATTCCTCTCTTGCCCATAACCCAGTAATTTAAATACTATTATCATTGCTTTGCAGCATGTGGTTGTGTATGGGGATAAAAAATTGAAAACTTATCTTGTGTTTTTATTTTTTAAATATTTGGCAGCTGTGGACTTCGAGATAACAGATGCCCAAATTCTCAGCCTTTGCTTGCCCACAAATATGGATGTGAGAAGTGAGCACAATGAGCTTCTAATGCAAATCTTGCTGTTAGGAGTGCAGAGCCCAGCGTTTGTCATCAGCCCTGATATGAACTGGTGCAGACAGGATGGATTTCAGTACAAGGATGGAATCCTATGTATATGTTGATTAAGAGACTTGAATATTGCTTGGGTGTGTCTTTCTCCCCTTCAAAATGACTAGTGCGGATGCTCTATTGCTGAAAGACACAGAAGAAGCATTCACATGTTACATTGCATCCATCATGTTACATCTAACACATGTAGAGTTTGTAAGTGTGCACAGAGTGCTGATCTGTAGTTTTGTACATTGATTCACATGCCAGACTTTGTATGTGTTCATATGGGGCTTCTGAGTGACAGCTCAGTATCCTTTTCCCTGACTGAAAATCATTTCTGTACCTTGAAAAGGGATGGGAATACACAACATCCCCTGAAGTCATTGATTGCAACTCTCACCAACCCTAGCCAGGACAGCCAATGAACCATACTGGAAATTGTTATCCCACAACATCTAGAGGGACACATGATGCCTAACACTGACCTAAAAATACATGGGACAAGATATGGTAACAGTTATGGTACTCTTCCAATATTTAAGCTTCTTGATCAGCAAACAGTGGGAGGGGAAAAACTTCAACTTGAGTAAATGGATTGCTTTTTGTTAAGTTTTTAACAATTGCTTTCTGTTGCTGTACAGAGAAATAAGGCATTGTGCTCTCTCCTGGTTTATTCAATCCAGGTACAGCTGTTCTCATGATATATAGCCTGGATTCAGTAATGTTCTTTTATCTGGGCATAATTCAGATATAAAAGCTGGTAGAGAGTTGCCCAACCATCTGAGGAAGTGCGAATACAGTGTGAATGCACACTCAGTGCAATGCATGAATACCTCTACATTACAACCAATAGAAGTGCCTTACATTGGTCATATTGTTTTATGCATCCAAATATCCACATTTCTGTACTCAGAATCTTACCTGCGTACACAAACCTACTCCCATCCTGTAGATTCAATCCCACTCTCTTTCATCTCTGTACAATGGCCACAGCTGCTTGCAATACCATCCCACACCATTCCAGTGCCTCTACAGTGCCTTGATTTTATAACATTCAACATCTCAGGCTCTGTAGGTAAGGAATGTGAGGTAGTAGAAGAGAAGAGGCAGAAAACAAGATGCACTCCTCCCTTGAAGGAGCCATTAGGATGCCAGAGGTTTACTTGCTGAGCAGAATTTTAATCAAGCATCAAATAAATACTGTAGTCTTGGTCACAGATACCTAATAAGCAGATCACAGTTCTTGGGATAGACCACAAAACAGATTGTCACATATAATAATCCTATTTGTGCCTTGATAAAGGTTTTCTCCCCCTCATTCCTCTCCCTTCTTTCTCCTGCTTGCTCTCTTTCTCTCCCCCTCCACCTGGCTTCTCTCCCTCTCTTTCTCTGCAGGTAGTTAAAAGTGTAGATACCACTTTACAAGATTCTCTTAGCATTCAGGTGCAGTTATGCGCTCACAATGTCGGCATCACATTTAATAGAGAGAGAGAGAGGGTGGGAGACAGCGTGAAAAGAGGGAAATAAATAAGAAAGGGAAGTTAAGCAGTGACAGAAGAACAGAAAATGCTCAGCTGGCGAAGGGAGAGACAAAGAATAATTTTGAATTTCACAGCAGAAAGCAAGCCTGCTCTTCCACAGGGGGAAAAATGAATGTGGCAGGGATGAAATGGGCTTAATTTTGTGCACTTCCTAATCTACGTTTCTTATAAGAGGCATTTTAGCACATCTTCTCCATAGCTCTGAGAAGGCTGCAAGGTATTGACTTAATTGGAGCTTTAAAGGTTAATTATTCCTAGAAGCCACTTGGAGGCAACACTTTGATTAGGTCAGTCAGAATGTCACAAAATAGCATTCAAGATTTTGAGCACCACAGAACTCTTCATCTGGCTAACTGGTAAACAAAGCATTGTGGAAAGAGATGGTGGTTGCAGTGGCGTGGGAACTGGCTGATGCTGAAGTTAAGGAGTCTGAATTTAGTTACACAGCATCCTAAGGACAGTCCTAAATACTTACATAGAACCTAATTTGTGTGCCTCTTACGTTCTCTCATGTTTCTTCTTAAGACTTTAACTAAACCCAGATTCCATAGGTTCAGAACCATTCACCATTTCCCTCCCTTTCCCAGTTTTGGTATCTTACTCTGTTTACTATCTAAGCTAATGAAGAATTCTGGAGAAGTGAAAAGGCTCCTCACTCTTGTGGCACGCCATTGGCCCAATAAAGGTGTTGTCCAAATATGGACTTTGTTTTTTAACCCCCCCATCCAAACACAACTACCATTATTTTTTGTATGAATTATTTCCATGGCATCTTTCTAAACAATCATGAGTGATTAAGTTGGGAGACAATGATTAAAACTAATTGATAAAGCTAGAGTTGCTATGCTGCAACACCCTTGTGATGCCTTATAGCATATTACTGAACCTCTTTTCCTGGCAACTGAGAATAGACCCAAGGTCTTTGCTCCTTAACCTTTGTAGTATAGACTGTTCCTGCAATGTGTGCTTTTTTACCCTCTTTTTCCTGACCCCATGCCAAGGCACATGGCAAGAACATTCAGCAGCAAGGAATTTGTGTGTATCTGTGTGCCTTCAAGTCACATGCTGACTTATGGTGACTCCATGAATTTCACAGGGTATTCTTAGGTAAGGAATACTCAGAGGTAGTTTTGCCAGTTCCTTCCTCTACAGCACCTGGTATTTGATGGTGGTCTCCAATCCAAGTACTAATCAGAACTGACTGTGCTTAGCTTTGCTTGGCTAAACATTGCTGGCTTTGGCTCAGCTATCTTAGCAAGCTGGGGCCTGCTATTCTTATCTTAATGGCACTGCAAGTATGTTGTGCCTTTGTTTCCAGCATTTATGACTCATCCAACAAACCACTCTTGTTCACCTATCAAGGATAACAACATAAATACAAGAAAGGTCACTTCTGTGTTCCTAACAAAGAAACAGAAGCAAGACTTCTTTATGGATCTAGGCTGCTCTTGGACAATTTGCAGGAATGGAGCCAAATGTGTCTTACTCAGGCCCAGGGGAGTGTTTGGCTGCAGATCTACCACTATCACAATAATAGGTTTCCTTTCTGGTTTACCTGACAACAATGGTCTAATCTAGATGTTGGCTTTGTGGTTCCTGACCTGTTTTCAAAGTGTAGGTTATGTTGGATGTGGCCACAGTAAAGCAAGTTATGATAATATTTTAAGCGGCAGGCAAATGCTTTATGCAAATCACCATAATTAGGAGAGTGTATAATTATCTTGAGGCTGACAGCACAGTTGTGAGAAACAGGAGCTTTGATCCCTAGCCTGACATTGCACTTCAGTAAGTAAATCTACTCTCCTGTCACACTGAATTTACATCCTTCTTCCCCTCACCTTCAGTCTTCCCCCCACTGCTCACTTTTCAGTAGCACAGTGGTACATTCTGAAGTGCAAGCACTCATCTTAACAGTCTCCATAGCCATAATCTAGAAGGAGAGCCTCCAGATGAAGGCAGCTGAGTCTACTCACATTTTTTTAAAAAATACCACAGTTCTATCAGGAGCAGATCTTTTGTAAACTATATGGGTCTTTACTGCCCATTCCAGACCAAGATACTCTAAGACGCTTTGTATTACAACAGGGGTACAAGAATATATTATTGTTGGGAAAATTCTACTGTGAGAATTATGGCTAGACTCAGAGGGACAGGGAAGTCTGGAATGGCAGAAGTGCTAGATGATACAGTTCCTGCTAATCAAAAAGTCCTGATGTGCCAGTCCTATGAGCCTTGGCTCTGACACACTGCAGTCTGCTTATATGACATAATTTGCAATAGCATTTTTTGGCTGATCACACCTGCGCTAATTTACTTTTATTTAGCACGTAGTCAATCAGTAAACCAGTCTATCAATCATTGCTCCATTGACCCTTGGAGAGTTGGAAGTTGTTCATTTACCTTTAGTGCTGAAGTGTACATGGCCACAAATCACTGATGTATTGTAGCTATTCATCTCAATTCCTTTGCATCTGACTCAATCATGTGTGATTTTACTTCTCAATTTTGGTGTTTATTAGTTTGACAAAAGGCAGTCATAGATATGGCTGCAATCTGAAGCAGAAGACAGTGTGGAGAAGAACGCTACTTTGCTATCACCTTTCCTTCCCAGATGCTTTTCTATTTCTGCCCTACATTGTTATAGTGCTATTATTCCACTTTCAACATCCTATGGAATCCTGAAGTTTGCAGTTTAGGGAGGGGCATTTAGAATTCCCAGCCAGAGAGCTCTTTGGTCTCAGTAAACTACAAACCACAGAATTCCACAGAATGTTGAAAGTGGAATAATAACACTCTAGCAGTGTAGTGTGGAAATGGCCCTAGAGAAGCTATGGGAGAAGTTAGGCTGAAACTATCAGCAGAGAATAGGTTGAGGTGAAAGGTTTAAGAAGTTGCGCTACTTTAGAAAGTTGCTTTCAAGAAGAATGAATATACTGGCATCCTGGAGCCAATCCTAATGAGCAGTTGGGATGATATTCTGGGACCCAGACCATGATTCTATTTCTGCTTGGATATGGATCACTTCAGCACATCATTGTATTCATACTCTTTAAAAAAGTAATTCTTCAGTCTTAGCTGTCACCATTTTTCCATTTCAGATTGAAACCATAATTGCATTAAAAGAAAAATAAAGTCAAACTAAGATATATTTGAGAGTGAAAATGAAGGAATAACCAGATTAGAATTAACTCACTAATTAACTAGGTAAGGACCAATCCATTAAGTTTTTCTAATGATTTCCCCAAACTCGATAGATTTCCTAGTTAGTGTTGAAGTTAAAAATATGCTTTAGTGAATCGAGTCATTAGAATTTGATAGAATTCATTAAGTTGGGTGCCTTTCCCTCTGTTGTGTTCAGGGAAACAGGAAGGATTTTTGCCTCAGGAAGAGAAATATTAGAATTGGAGGGAATGTATCACCTGGCTTCGTTATTAGACAGGCTGTCACCGAGGAGAGAGCAGAAGGTGATCTGTATGTTGGGGGTCATCCTTGACTTTTTGCATGTAGGTTTTTTTGAAGGCTTATGTAGGAGCTTTTGTTTGTTTTTGGCCATGTGCTCTCCCTGAGCTATTGGTCTAAGGAGTGAGGCTTCTGCTCAGTCTCTGGCTTGCTTGGGGGTGGAGCTAGCCGCCACTAACTCTATATAACTGCTGCCTCAGTCTCTGGAGCTCAGTCTCTGAGGAGAGAGCAGAAGGTGAGCTGTGTTTTGGGAGTCATCCTTCACTCTTCGGCTTTCTTTTCTTTTCTTTTTTTTTGGCTATGTGCTCTCCCTGAGCACAGATCTAAGAAGGTGGGGCTTCTGCTGAGTCACTGACTCGCTTGCAAGTGGAGGTAGCAGCCACTAGCTCTTTATAACTGCTGCCTCAGTCTTTGGAGCTCAGTCTCTGAGGAACAGTGGTGTCTGCCTTGTGGTGCATATAGTAATATCAGTAAGAATTATTACAGTCTGAAAATGGTGAACTCCCCCCTGCAGGAATGGAGGATAGAAGGATCTGTCATTGCCTACTGCAATGTGTATGTAGTGTTTGTCTTCTTGCCAGAAAACCTCACTGACTATACTTGCAGCAAGTGCAAACTGGTGGCTCTCATGGAAAAGAAGGTCAATGCACTACAGCTATGTGTTATGACTGTTCAGCACATCAGAGAACATGAGGACTTCCTGGACAGAACAGAAAGGGAATTGATCCTACAGAACCAACAGGACGAAACTTCAAATGAAAACAAAAAGGGCTATAATGCTAAGGGAGCACCCTGGAGGACAGTCACGATCAGAAGAAGATCACGCAGAAGGGATTTGGAATTACTCCAACTGAGCAATCACTTCCTCCCTCTTCCAGAGGATAATGATAGTGAAGAAGTGCAAGCAGGAGACCAGCAGCAAGAGACACTGCATGCCAAGGAATGAGCCAACCTAACCACCAACTGCAGCAAGAAGAAAAGAAAGATGTTGGTGTCATGGGAGTCAATGCTCAGAGGTATAGAGGGAACTGTGTGACAGCTGGACAATATGAATCATGTCCTTCTGGCACAATTATCCAGGATGTCAGCTGACAAGTTGTGGAAGCTCATCAAGAACACAGAGCAATACCCTTTCTTCTGATTCATGTTGGCACCAATGACACCGCAAAGAACATTTTTGAACAGATCACCTTGGACTATGAAGCACTGGGCAAGAAAATGAAGAGTTTAGAGGCACTAATTCTGCCAATGAAAGATAAGAGGATCACACAGTGACAGGAAGGTACTCCAGGAATCTAATACAGATGGTGTCAACAGGAGAGATTTGGATTCTGGGAACATTGTTGTCACCTCCTAGACAAAAGACTACTGGCTACAGATGGACTATACCTCACAAAGATCAGGAAGAATATCTTGGGCTAAAGCATTGCAGAACTGATCAAGAGAGATTTAAACTAAATTTTTTTGGAGGGGGTTGGAGATGATAGCTTAAACATCTGCCTAAAACACAAATATGTGGATTCTAGAGGAGAAGCTGAGGGAGGGAACAGAAGTCACAGTAAAACTCACAGTGGAATAAAAGGTTGACAACAACAAATGTTTTAAATGTCTGTACACCAGTGCGCTAAGCAGTTTGAACATCCCCTGTATGCATAGGTTGTGGAAACCTTCCAAGAGAAACATGGCTTAAAAATACCAGAATGAAGACAGGTGAATCTGAGCAGAGAAGCAGAGATAGCTTTAATAACCTTCTGCATCTTTGTGGAAGGGAAATGGACAGCTGTGGGGGTGTTTAGAGAGGGAGAAGCTCTGATGATTTAATAGATCTTTCCATCTCTTAAGATTAATTAATGCCTATAGAGCATTTTGAAGATGTAAAGTGGTATATAAGTGCTTGGCAATACAAGATCCTCTGGTACTAAATCATTCTAAATGTACTATGCAATGCAGGACAGCACTGATTAATTTAAGAGACTTATTTATTGCTCCATTGGTTAGAGAGTTTTAAAACCAACACCCAGCAAGAGGTGGAACTGCATCTTCCCCATTTCACTCCTCTCAGCAAGCTATCTAATATGTACCAAATCTATGCTGCAGCAAGGATTCAACCAGAGCTTAGAATTAACTAGTTAAAGACAAGTAATTACTTGGAGTTAATTCTTTTCTGCAATAACTAGGGCATAAATAAGTCTAAATTACATTACAATTGTAACTTTAAAAGGTATAATATTACTCCCAGTGTAATGTAAATTACAGTCATCCCCCCATATTCACGGGTTTCACTTTTGTGAATTTCATTATTTGGTAGGTGCCCGCTTGCCTCCCCCAATCCCCCCTCCCATTCCCTGGCCTTTTGCCCAGGCACAGGGAAGAGGAAAGATCTTCACCCCCACTTCACTCTTCTGCTCATCGCCCATGTGAATGTGCCAGGAGCAGCTGGGAGGAGGGTGCAGTGGTGAAGATCTTCGCTTCTCTGCACTCTCCTGTCCATTGCCTATGTGGCCCGCCAGCAGCAGCCAGCAGGAGAGTGCAGGGAGAGACATCTTCTCTTCCCTGCACTCCCCCACCCATCACCCAAGTGGGTGTGCTGGCAGTGGCCGGTAGGCTGGTGCAGGAAGAAAGAGCTGATTCTCCAAGGGAGTAATTCATGATTTTTTGACATTCGTGTGGGTTCTGTGCCCCTAACCCTTGTGAATGTGGAGGGTCTACTGTATAGTGTTTTAATGATTAGTGTTAGAATCATAGAGTCATAGAGCTGGAAAGGGCCTCATAGGCCTTCGAGTCCAATCCCTTGCTCAATGTAGTATCTCCAGCTAAAGCATCCCCAGCAGGTAGCTGTCCAGCCTTCTTTTGAAGATATCCAAAGAAGGAGACACCTTGTAACTTGAAGCCATTAGATCTGGTCCTACCCTCTGACGCATCAGAAAAAAGGCCTGCCCTTCCTCTCTGTGATAGTCCTTGAGAATTTAAGGAGTGCTCTCATGTCACCCTTCAGTCTCCTCTTCACCAAGCTAAACAGGCTCAGTTCCTTTAGGTTATTACATTGTTCAAATGCTGGCTCAGGCTATGTCTTGTGTGACTGCTTTGTATTCTGTTGTGGGTATTGGGGTAACAATGTCTGAGACCCTACATCAGGAAGACAGAGTATAACTGGGGCTGCCAAATCTCCGGCTCTGGCCTTGGCCCTGAGTGTCTACTTTTTGTGGTCATCTCCAGGAAGGAAGGAAGGGTGCAAATTTGTTAGGCTCAGTTCAGGACAAGTGGAAAGGACTGGGTACAAATCTACAGCTTAACTATTATGTATGCAGCTTGATACAACTTGCGAGGCTTAATTTATTTGTTGGTACAACTTGCAAAGACTCCAGAAGCTCTGTTCTTTTAACTTCTCCCTTCCCTCCCAGTCATTATAGTGCCAGGGCTTACTCTCCACTCTGCTCTCCATCCACTCTCTGACTAGAAGCGAGTAGACTAGTTTAAATGTTCTTTATCTTGTCTCCCTAAGTAAGTAAGAATAATCCCTTCATTTTGCCGTGATCTAGGAACAGCCCTTTTAGCTAAGATCTCTTGTCTTGATTTTCAAACAGGAAAATATTCTTTCTCTTTCTCTTCCTTTCTCCCTCCCTCTATTTCCCTCTCTGTGTGCACTTTGAATGGCTGGTGGTTGATCCTTAACACATAGCGCTTAATGAGATTGGGTTTGGTCTCAGGTTTGGTACTGGAAGCCCCAGGGCCTGGAACAATCCTGAACCGGCAACCATAAGAATATGCTCTACCTATGCAGTTCTGTGCCCTTTCCTGGTTATGTCTTTTTTTTTTTTCTGGATGGGGTGCAAGAGGCTATTCTGTTCACTTTTGCTGCCGGTCAAAAACCTTCCCTTGCAGCTGTCAAGGCCTGGGAGGGGCTGCTGCTGCTGTTGTTGCAGGTTATCATTCGGGAGGGGAGAAAACAAGGAGGCAATTCAGACTTTGATGAAACAACTTGTTCCGTTTCAGAGACAGAAAAGTAGAAGTGTGTTCATGGATGCTTATTCCTTCCCCTCAGAATCAGTCAAATTGCCTCCATTCTCTCTGCCTTCCTTAGTGGCAAGGAGATATAGTGGCTCTTATGGGAGGGAGCTTTAAACACTGTGCAAAGAGCTACAGAATAGCATCTTGAGCTTTGTCCAAAAAGAGACATATCCTCACATAAGCTACACTTATGCATTCACATGATACCAACAGGATTCTTGCCAATGAGGTGAAGAGCAGGTCTTCCACTAAAGGCTTGGGTTATAGTATTCAGGTTTTACTTTAAAAATGGTAACTGAAAATTATTTTAGTAACATTTGGAAGTAAAGACTTACTGTAAAACTGCAACTGTAACAGTAACTAACCTTGGTGATATGGGAAATGTAACTAGTTACTGTCAATTTTCTTTCCAAGCTCTAGTTTCCATCCATCCATCCGCTTACCCACCCATCCGTTGTTTGGAGTAAAGTCTTCTGTCTTGCAATTTTAACAGTGGTGTGTGCAGGGGATTTGTGAGGGATCTTGTCCATTGTCCTCAATTATGAACCTATGCCCATCCCTGCTGCTCCTTCCTCTATTTTAAGCTGCCTTCTGGGTTGTCTTTTTCTCCTAATGAGAGTTAATGGGTGCTGTCAGGGCTGAACCTGCCACTATGCAGAATGAAGTGGGTACCGATTGGGTAATATAGATAAGGGAACAGCAGCGGCACCCTGACTTTTCTTTTCTGTTGGACAAAGTTCTGCATTCCAGGACAACTGCCTTGCAGGCATTAAGCTAGCTTGCTGCCTTCAGATGTGATGGAGTTGCTTTCCCACCACCAGTGTTTGAAGTAAAGTTAACCTGCCGGTCCAGTTGGCTTCTGCAGGTGGAATGTATGGAGATAACATCATGTTACCCTTTTGGCCAGACCTGGCTCTTAGGAGTAATGCACAGCCATGAAAGATGCTGAGGTGGCTTTCATCCATGTATTCCTTAGAGAGTATTAGGTTTCTTCAACAGTTTTTCACTTCTGTTAATTTCCCGAAACAGCAGCAGCAGCAGCAACAATTTTTATTTCTTACCCACTTCTCCTCAAGGCTTGAGGTAGGGTACAACATAGATTAAAATACAACTGAAAATACATAAAACCATTTATGTATATATAGACCATTACATCTATCTGGGCTGACATTTGGGCCATTTCCACACTAGACTGTTATAGTGCTATTATTCCACTTTCAACATCCTATGGAATCCTGGGATTTGCAGTTTAGGGAGGGGGATGTTGAAAGTGCAATAATAGCACTATAACAGTCTAATGTGGAAATGGCCTTGGAGAGATAGATGCTGGAGTATTCCCAAGCTATAAAAGCAGTCTTTCAGGGGGAGTGTGGCCCCATCCAGAACTGGTTGATACACCTCCAATCCCAGATTAGTACCCTTAATAGGAAGCACCCCTGTCTTGCTTGGATTCACTTTCAATTTATCTTTCTTCTTCCAGCGCATTACCTCCTTCAAGCATTCATTCAGAGGGGACAAACTATCCTTAGCTAAGACTGTTTCTGAAGGCATGGAGAAATACATTTGGGTGTCATCAGCATATTGATAGCATCCTCCTGCACACCTCCAATGAATGAACTTTGCTTCTCTTAAACACTGCTCTCCTGTGTGGGTTTTCTCTTCCTCTCCTCTAGTTGCACTTTTGATTAGATCAACCTCTGAAAGTCCATTTATACAGTGTGATGTTCTCTCCACTTCTCTTGGGTGCTGAAAATCTCCAGGGGCAGCACTACTTGCAGTTGTCATACTTTGAGAGAAAGATCACCAGATACCTATGGCATTTTTTAAAATCAAGAATATATTGCAGTTTATTTATAACTATAAGGGTAAAATAAACACAGGCAACAGTGGGTATACTCCTGGTATTAGAAAAGTTACTTTTGTGAACTACAGCTCCTCAAATTCCCCCTTAGCAGTCTGCATGTCCACCACTTAAAGTCAGATCCTCAGAGAGAAGGATTCCACTATGTACCTTTGGCTGTCAGCTAACTCTAGGGACAGAAAGAATACTCAAAAATGTTTGAAGAGTGGTAAAAAGCCTCATTTTTTTGAGTGCTGGGTAACCTCCAAAAGAATATTCCTGGACTAGTCGTCACAACCTGGATCTTATTCCATACAAGTTT
Source organism: Ctenosaura bakeri (assembly GCA_948474755.1). Taxonomy (NCBI): domain Eukaryota; kingdom Metazoa; phylum Chordata; class Lepidosauria; order Squamata; family Iguanidae; genus Ctenosaura; species Ctenosaura bakeri. The sequence continues at coordinate 57,729 of CAOLHI010002202.1, forward strand.
CACAAGCATTTTTCTATGTGTGCAGAAAATAGCGTTTTCTGAACCGAAAAAAATATTGCTATCCAGAGATATTGTTTTCTGTGTAGAAGTGCTATTTCCTGTGTAGAAAACCATGAATCCCAGTATAAATTTTGAATTACAACATTTTCTGCACAATCCATCTCCCTTTGCTTAACCTAGGGCCCTTTCATACTACACAATTTAAGCACTATGATTCCACTTTAATTGTCATGGCTGCATCCTGTGGATTCCTGGGTTTTGTAGTTTGGTCAAAAGCACTACAGCTCTCTGGCTGAGAATTCTAAATACTCCTCCTCAAACTGCAAATCCCATAAAATATTGCTGTTGGAGCTAAGGCACAATCATAGCATTATAACTTTGTAGTATGAAAGGGCCTCCGGTGACAAGGTTTAACCTCTTCCAAACTCTGAAACTCTACATTCAAAAGACTCAAGAAAGATCTCCAATCATTTCCTAAATATTAATTCACACTGAGAAAACTTCAGCCACCTATCATATGTAGCACAGGAATGACAGGCTATGGTAAGCTGTAACAATATAACACATTTTTTTTTAAAAAAAACCAAAACAAAACAGCTCAGCCAATGTAAAACATTTTTTGTTAAACAGCTAGCTTCTAAAGATAGTATTATGGTCTTCCATCTAAGTTCAGATGTCTTCTCAGCCTTTCATGGCCTTGGACAAGTCATTTAGATCCTAGCTTCGGATTTCTATCAGTGAAATGGAAACAGTAGTGATCTATCTCAGTGGGTTAATGAGAAAAGATATTACCTGCTCTGAATCTTAAAGGTTTAGGTTGAGTTATAAATCTAAATATTGGCAATAATAATGTACTGTGGATTCATTAGACTCTTGCTGAAATGAAATGTCGGTTATATATTTCATTGTACATCATAATTAATGGGCTGTGTGGTCTCTAGGAATTAGAACTGAAATGAATTTGCTTTCAGAGATTCACCTCAAATTTCTCCCCTGTGCATTTTGATGGCAAATGTTCCCTAGCTGTTCTCTCCTCAAATATTATCCAGATTTTCAGAATATTGGTATCCATGTTTGACACCTAATCACATTTGATTTCAGCATTTGAACATGTATGATAATTTATATTTCTGTGGTATGTGATTGTTCACATGTAATGTTACTTAGTATTTGACCGAGGTACCAGCTTTTATATACAATTTGTAGATAAAATTTTCTTCCTTCAGCAAACATTTTGAATACTGATACACCTCAGTAGATGAAGCTGGGCCATGTTTGAGAAGATACACCTAGCTTGTATAGGGCAATGTAAGGTGGCCTTTCTCAGCCCAATGTCCCCAGATGTGTTGGACTACAACTCCCATCATCCCCAGCCAGAGCTGTAAGTCAACATATCTGGAGAGTAGTAGATTGAAGAAGGCTTGTATAAGGTCTCAGTACTGCTGACCATGAATTTGGTATGTATCCCACAATCCACAGTGGTTTCATATTGCAGAGGAAGATCAGTAGTAACAGATAGGCTAATTTTTCCTGACAGAGAGACCTGATAAGGAAGCCTTGACAGTTTAAAAAACACCAGTATATAATCTTTGACAGTCTTTGAATGTTGAACATGCTCTAGTAATAACATTGGTTAATACTCAATAGTTAACATGTAGTGGCTTTTTAAAAATCTGACAGCCTTTAATGGATAACACACAATGGAAATTATTGTTTGAGAGCTGATGTTATTAGATTTCATACCTGAAATCTTTCAAAATAATCACAAGATAGCAATGAATCTAAACCATGTTAAGAGTCATGAGAAAATCTTGCGCGCAAAATGTGGGTGTACAGTTTGGTTTCTTGTCTGAAAGTCCTGATATGGAATCTCTGATGAATTTCAAATATTAATCTCAACTTTAATAAGAATGTCTGAATCTAAGAGGTAGCTGCGAACAAGACTAATTTGATTTCCTGTTTAATGCTGATACAGAGAATTTACTATGAATTTCTTTCTTTATGGAACTTATCTATTTACAAGCAAATGAGTCAAGATGAATTGCATGATGAGTTGATCTTGCTATCCAAATAAATATTGCTGCCCAAACATGTCCAGGCAGCTATAGACATCAACACCTTCCTTCTGGAAACGTTTTTACACCTTGATACACCTCAGCACTCTTTCACGCTACTCTGTGACTCAGTATTATATTGACTAGATACCTAGGTTCCTACAAGAGTCACTGGGGGGCATAGCACTCATAAGATTGCCTTCGTTTTATGAAACAGACTTCTATTTGGGCCCATTCTCACTACACAATGATAGCACAATGATTACACATTGACTGCCATGGCAACATCCTAAAGGATCCATGGATTTGTGGTGTGGTGAAGCACTGGAGCTTTCTGGATGAAAATCCTAAATGATATTCCCTAAACTGCAAATCCCAGAATTCCATGGGATAGAACCGTGACATTTAAAGTGGAATCATAGTGCTATAATTGTGCAGTGTGAAAGGTCCCTTAGTCTCCAATTTGGGTAGTGAAGAATCAAGACAAGATAGTACATAAGACTGGTTGTTCCCTACCAGCAAGCTGCATTGACGAGCTTAATAAAGGATCTTAATAAAGATTTTAGGTGTCTGGTAATTTTTTGTTATCTAGTGGTATGTTTAATTTTGTTTTAAAAGCAACTGATTATTTCTAAACCTCTCTCTACTTGGTTCATAAATAAATATACTCAATTGGAAACTGGAGCACTGTGTACAATTAATTTTTTTCCCCATGCCCTGAGATTGCCTCACTTACCCTGAGGCCTGAAGAAATAGGGCAAGGCCCTGACATCTCACATCCTCCCAACTATCCTGATTTGGCAGGGATAGTTCCAAATGATCCTCTAGCATTCTACTTTTTCAGCTGCTTTTAAAATGCCCCAGTATCTCTCCCCTCCCCACTTTTCCTTTGTCCTCACCTTACCTCAGATGCTGCAAATTAGTTCAATGTACAAAAATAGTTTGCACTCAAATTAACTCAGAAGGAAGGGGGAGTAAAGGAGGGAGCAAAACCTCACCCTTCTTGGGAGGCTGAGACAAAAGCAAACTGCTGCAGTCTGTCCTAGTATGTCTTCTTCCTCATTAATAATGTTACCATCTTGACTACACTATGATCTTGCTTGTCCACATGTGCCCCAGTTTTGCTGGGAAATGTTGGACGGTATGAGAGCTAGAAATCCATAATCTCACAGGTAGACACCATTTATCACATTCAACATAGTGCAAGCAGGCAGCATCTAGTAAAGTCATCAGGGTTCTGTCCCTATTTTGGATATACAGGCCAACTCACAGCTATGCTTCTACATGATGCTTAACCTAGATGCCCCTATATTTCTGCTTTTGCCTGCTGGTGCCCTGGGCCCCTCCTGCCTTGTCCACAACTCTCTGCTCCTCCTCCTGTAAACTGCAACTAGTTTGTCTTGAAATCACTTTGTGATCAAGGCCATTTTTTTTTTTAAAAAAATCTGTGAATCAGACCACAGAAAGTGCATATATTAACTAGATGGTGGGGGATTAGTAATTTGGTCTTCATGAAACATAGGGGTCAGCAAGGGGAAACGAAGGTTGGAGGAGGGATGGGAAGAAAGTACATCGGGATACATCTCTCCCTTCTTCCTGGCAGGCAGGGAAGTGCTGCTGCCCAAATGACTTGTTGTTAGTTTCAGCTGCCATGTTTTATAAAAACATCTTTCTTTTTTCTCTCCTATCCCTGGAGTTTCCTGACTGCCCTTTTGAAGCCCATCATAATTAGGCTCAAAGCGTGGGAGGAGGCGAAGTGGGTGGGCGGTGACAGCTGCACCAATTAAGCAAATATAAACCATGAAAGGGGGGTAAATTAAAGCAGCAGAAATCTGTTTTATTGGCTCTTTTGGAAATCTGTAACCTGGGTCTTAGGAGTCCTTTAGATCTTCCTTCTTTCGCTGCTCCTGAGCCCCGAATCCATCTGGAACCTCTCTCTCTTTTTCCTTACATGTATTCTTAAGAGATGAGAATCTGAGGCTTTTGTTTACCATCTTCTCTTCTTCTTGGGGGAGACTCCAGCCTTTTCTTTCATCTCTCATCCTCTGTTGTGATGCCAAGTTTTGTGGGAGAAAACAGAACCGCAATGGCATGATGATTTTGAGTCCCTCCCAAGCTCCTTGGGCTGTGATCAGATCGAATGTGTTCTTTTGGGAGGGAGAAAGAATAGGCTATTTTGTAGTTTCAGCTTTGCTGCTGTTCTCTGCTAGGTGAATCATAGCCATCATTTCAGTGACAGCTGGTGGCCCTGATAACAATGGCACAGTGAATCAGCTTTGGATTTTAGTCTGAACTTTAAAGGTATCTAGGAAGGTGCTGAACCCTATCTCCAGAATAGGTTCAGCACTTCATATAGCTCATTTCAACTTCAGATTAACTCCCCAAGTGGGTTTATTGACATTGTAACCGTTACCCACCACTGTGTCGTCTTACAGGGCTGAACAAAGAGGGCCTCGGGCTCAATCATAAACCATTGAGAACCACCTAAACTCTTGTTTTTCAGTCTCTCTTTATCCATTACTTGCAGCCAATTCCTGGATGTACCAAGTATCAAAGGCACAATACCTGGATACAGGTCAGAGCTCTGGATGCAGTGTTATTGGGCTTGAAGTCTCTGTCTGCTTTAGGGCGTTGATCTCTTATGTCAATGTGAGTGCATTTCCTGTTTCTCTCTGACTTGGATCTCCTGTTTCAACTTCCTTTGGCCACCTTCTGTACCTTAACAATGGGGAAGTAGCAGCACAGAGAAAAGCGGTACTGCTGTTAGGCAACTTATTCATTCAGATGCATATAACAGTTCATTGGAGCTTGAGTGCTGGTTGGCACTGGGGACAGCTTCTTAGTCCCTTCTGGCATATTGTACAAATATGAAAGGTCCCAAAGGTGCAGTGGGCTGGAACAACTGCCTGGTCCTCTTTCTCAGACTGCTGCTTGCAAGAGGGAGTTGGTGCATTCACCTGCCAAGTTCTGGCACAAATTCTTTCATTCTTTATATGCTCCTTGATTCTAAATCCTCACAGCTGACTTGGTCTAAAGGTTGGAGAATGGCATTTAATGCATACCCAAATGCATTCCCTTTAGAATTCTGTCTTTCTGATGATAATTCCTACCATGAGACATACTCCCTTCAGTGTGTTCCAACAGTAAGGAAAAGTTTGAGGATGTTTTCTCTGCTGTGAGAACTTGAATCATTGCAAAGGCAGTGTGGTCACAGAGAGCTAGATGGGTATAGGCAGGGTCGGGGGATTTGTATGTGCCCAGCAAGGAGGACACCTTGACATGTGTAGAAATAATTTAATAAATATTTAATGTTAGAAATTAAGAAATTGATTCACTACTCTGAACAGTAAAAACTGGAACAGTTTAGTTAGTTAAATTGTCATCAATTCACTCATTTGTTTAAAATGATATTGTTGGGCCAGACAATTGTTGGCCCAGGAATAGTACGGAGGTTGTTACTATGGGGGAAAAAAATCAGAAATTGACTACCAGTCACTCTTGGTTTTGGTTTTATGTTTTGATACTCCATGCAGCCTTTGCCAGAGCCAATATGGTTTAGTGGTTTGAGTGTTAGAATATGACCCTGGAGACCATGGTTCTATTCCATGCTCAGCCATGGAAACCCACTGCCTGACCTTGGGCACATCATATGCTCTCAGCGCCAGATAACCCTGTGATAGGGATGCCTTAGGGCTGCCATAAGTTGGAAATTATTTGAAAGGACACAACAACAATGTGCAGCCCTCAGAAGATCCCAGAGCTCACTGTGGTTTGCACACTCATTATCTGTGTGAGGGAGTACTTTATCTTATCTGTCCTGAATCTCCTACTCTTCATGTTCAATGAATGATTCTGGGTTCCAGTACCATCTACTAGGGATGTATATTTTTGCTAATTTTCTTCTCAAATGAAGGAATAAGTAATACAGTATTAGCAATTTTCTTCTTCCTATAAGGAAGTCTTTGAAAATTGAACTATCTTTGAATACATTTCCCAGTGCAAGAGTTATTTTGTGCGATATGCATACTTGGTTGTTTTGCACCAAAAACAGCATTTTTCTGTATGGGAAATGATATGTGAATTTTGCATGGAATATCAGATTTCTTGACAACCAAGAAATACATTTTTCAACTTTTTTTTAGTATTTTCAAATATTCTTCCCATCCCTATTATCTATTTTCTTTAGTATTCACTATCTTCATATGATTCATAATTATACACATTTCTGTCGTGGCTGTGCCTCTTTTTCTTTTTCTATGCCAATTAGTATCAAATGTTGAAGCATTTACCACGATGTCTTTATGAGTTATGGCAGCCTCCATTTTTCTTTTAGGATGACCTGCTTTGGAATATTGACTTGCAACTGCCCAGTGGATGCTGAATAACAAGAAAAAAGATATGGTGAGATTGTGTTAAGCACAATTTCCCAATGAGTTCTTATACTCATTTCTTTACCTCTAGGAAGATCTCCCTTTAGAATTACAAGTTTTTCACTTGAAACTGGGTGCTGTAACTTAGATGATAGCCAAAAACACTCTGTAAAATTTTGAAATGTCTATCAAAATTTCCAGATGAGTTATAGCTAGGCTTATTGTTTGCTTAGAGCAAGCCCCCTGTTTGGAATTTCAACTTGAAACTGGGCATCGCAACTTGGACAACTAAAAATGGACTGTCAATTTTTTGAGGCATCTAGCATGATGTCTTGATGAGTTATAGCTGCCACAGATGCACATTCTTTTCTTAAAAATTCATTTTCTAATTGTACTCCACATAGAGTTTGCCATTTTCACATCTGCCACGTACTGGGCTAACATTTTCATCAAGCTGTTCACCAAATCAGTCAAATAGAATATGGTTCTAGTGTTTGTCCCTAATCCAATTATTAATCTTTGAGCCTTTGCTCCCACACCTTTTGTAAGAAAAGAACAACATCAGTTTATTGACTACCTCATGGGGCAGTCCATTGGAGATTAAATACTTAGAAGCTGGTATTTGGTTTATAAATTTCTCAGACTGGATCTCAAGTTTGATGCTGTGCTCCCTCTCTTTGCCTTTACAGATTCCTCAGATAAGCTACGCTTCTACAGCCCCTGATTTGAGTGACAACAGCAGATATGATTTCTTTTCCCGTGTTGTCCCCTCAGACACCTACCAGGCCCAGGCTATGGTGGATATTGTGAAAGCATTCAAGTGGAATTATGTTTCAACTTTAGCCTCTGAAGGTAGCTATGGTGAGAGTGGAGTAGAGGCATTCATCCAGAAATCCAGGGAGAATGGTAAGTAAGCCATTGTTCTGACAAAGATATGATGTAAGGGACAGGGGTAATCTATGGAACTGCTTGGAATAATGAGTAAATGACTTTTCTCTCTATAGAGTGTGATATGGGCCATAGTGAAAAGAATTATGGGTGATGGACAATGAGATATTTTGACATACATGGATAGATTTACTTTGTCACTCATATGTCAGCCTTGGAAGGCACCAAGTATCATTACAGAGCTTTACTGTGACACATTTCAATCCATTGCATTGAAGGTAAGAGCTGAGTGAGTAATGAGTCCCCACTGGCTACACTGTCTAGAAAGTGATGGTGTCTGAAGGTGACAAAGGATTTATTGATATCGGTCAGTGTTGTTCAGAAGGGTGTTCAGAACATTCTGGACTTTCTGGAAGTGCAAGTGCAATGTTGTCATGCAACCAATGTCATGGTGAGGTTCAGCACATGGTGAATCATCTAGCAAATAGGTGTCTCCTATATTTTGTGCTACAGCTTGATGGGATGTTGTCTGCCATGAAATGCCAACAGTTGCTTTCTGGCAGATTGAGATAACATGTTGACTTATAAAAAGGTTCTGTTATGTGTAGTAGTAGAAAAGCCATTGCTTTAAGATGATCAAGGAGAGGGGAAATGACAAATGTATAGGTTTTTCTGTGTACTGTGAGAAAACTGTATATTTAGTGTTAAAAAAAAGAAATTTGGCATGATATTATCCGGGAAGACAGAAATATCTGTGGAATTTAGGAGGCACACTTCTCACCTACCTAGCATAGGGGCAGAGCAACTGCCTTCTCTGTTTCCTCCTTCTTCATCACTCTTTGTGTGGTCCATACCATAATTCTGTATAGAGCTGTCATTGCATAGCCAAGGTGAAAATGGGAAGAGTAGTCACGCTCTGCTAAACTGTGCTTTTTTGAGCTATTTCATCTATGAGATGTTCCCAGTAATGGTTCATTACAAGTTATGACACACCATCTCTTTCTACTCTTAGCCAATTACACTGGTCTGTTCACAACCACAGCCAATTCACTAGGGATCCTAATGTGTATCATATAATCTGTGCAAATGAAGCATCTATGATCATGTTAGTTTGAATGAGGTCTTAAATAGAGGAAACATTTCAATCATTGTGAAGCCTATACAGTTGCCCCATTTTTTCCTGTTTCTGTTACTTGTGTCTTTAATAGCATGAGAAATACAAATATAACCCACCACTTACTTCCACAACAGAAAGATCTTTGCTTGCTAGGTTTCAATATGTCAGCCTACTGTGAAAATGACTGGAGCAAAGCCAGTACAAAAGGTGGCAACTCAGCCTGTGATATGGATTTATGACAGAGGTCCTGAAGTGCTCTGAGCATCCAGCAGTTCATCTACAAAGCCGAGGACTGGGTTCTTGGAAGCCTTCCTTGGTTAGAGAGCTTTCAGATCAGTGTTTGTGCGATTGGCCCCTCTCTCCCCATCTGCCAGACTAGCCAACAGAGGTATGTTTCCAACCGTGAACAAAACCCTCTGCGCTTATGTTTATACAGCACATCAAGTTCATTGTAATTGCTTATTTCCAAGGACCACATAGTGTCCAAATGTTAGACATTGGCAATACCCTGCAGATATAATCCTGCTATAAATCTCTCCTAAGCTCTTTTAATTGCACAGCCTAGGTTGAATTCATTACTGTAACTGTTTGCAGAGGAGTGGCATTTTGCAGGGCATTGCAGATAAGACAAGGAAAGGCAGTAGGACTGAGCCCAGACATTCTCTGTGAGAAGACATGGATTTCACAAGAAGTGATTGCTAGAGGCAAAATGATGCAAGAATGTATTTCTTCCAAGAAAACAAACAAACCAAGGACCCTTCCAATGTAAATTAGGACTGCTTTAGAAGCTATGGACCATTGCCAGGGAAGAAATGTGAGTTCTGCTTCTTTGGATGTATGACTTTACTGAACCAGGAGGCAGAATGGCTCAGTCCTTCTCTCTACAAACAGGAAACCACATGAAATCCACATGGAATCTGAGATGGCAGGGACTGTAAATGCTAGGAAACAAAGGAGCAGCTAGAGTCCCTGGTCAGTCAGTTGGCACGCTTGGCATGCACACACATGCAAACATAAACAAACACACTTATTTAAAACAAATACTTATTCTTCTTGAACCAATGGTTGGTGATGTAGGACAAACCTTTACATTTTTGTGATATCTGTAAGGGTTCAGATTAGCTCCTAATGTAGGAGGCTCACTGTGACCAAACATGGGCCTCTGATGCTACTGGTATCTGCCACCCAAAAGGAGGTTCAGCCTGTTATCTTAGAAGACACACAGGGACTTGAAGGAATATGAGAAGGAACTATTTCCCACCTAAGATGATGGAGAAGACCTGCAGATTCCTTGCTGGTTTAATCCTTCACTCAGCTGCAAGAAGCATAAAACCTTCTCTCTCAGTATGAATAGGTGGCCATCTTCCAGGGGAAATCTCATTGTTTATTATCTCCTTTTTTCCAAGTTCTTAAGGATCTTACAAATCCACATAATAGAGACCAAATAATACAAATGTTTCTATCCCTCTTGCATAATAGGCCAATTTCAACCAATGAGAGTAGATGTATCATGGTAAAAGAATTCAGCAATGAGTTCCTGGTGGCTGTGAATTATCAGTGCACCAGTAGATGGCACTTCAGCACTTGCTGCATAATCCCTATGATTGGCATTGTGGGATGAATAAAAGTTGTTTCTGGGCATCTCAGCTAACTTCTGCTGGGGAAACCTGATGGCATAAATTATACTTCAGTGGGTATACCATTTAGGGACACAAGATTGTGTTGATGGACAGAAATTCTTGTAGTTTGAAGAGCCACCAACAGGCAGAAATCAACACATGAAACTTTTCTTATCACAGCATCTTTCTGAAGAAAAAAAAATCAAGTTTTTCCCCCCTGCATGTGTTCAAACTGTGAAAGGTACTGGAACTTTGTCCATAAAAAGGTATCTGCAGCAGATGTTAGGTATCAGCTCCACTATCCCATGCCACACCTCCATCATTTCCTTGACATATTTTCATCATTTGTCATGTCTAGGGTAAAAGAGAGTCTTGCATGCTACAGAAAACTGGTGGAAGAAAGCTAAGATAGGAGACCAATGAGACAAGTGATGCAGTGGCTGCATCATCCTCCACTGACTCAGAATATTTCACAATACAGACATGATTTCTGAGTCACAATCTGATAACCAGAGGAGGACTGCCTATGCAGTCTGATAATCTTCTGTTTAGGATTCTTTTGCATGGCAGTTGTTTCTCCACAGGCTTTGTATAGTTTCTGTATACTATATACCATATACCATGCTACAGTGGAAATGGACCTCCAGAATCTAGTGGTTCATGGTGATACCCATACCAAACAACTCTCCACTCCTCTCCAGATTTAGGAAGTATTCCTGGCCATTTTGAAATGAAAGATGTATAGCATTAAGGGCACACTCCACTGTTGCAGTCTATACTTACCTGTAACTTTCTGCCATACTAGTCTCCTGTCAACCACATTGGGATGGGTGATGTCACAGTCTGAGCTTGCAAAAAGCATCTGTGCTGTTGCTGCTGCTGCTCCTCCTTCCCCTTCTCTCACTTCCCCCATTTAAATTTGGTTTCTCTCAACAGTTTAATGTATATTTGAAGCTGAGCATGAGCCAAAAGCTTTCAAAGCTGCATCCGGATTCATCCTTAAAGCTTGTATCTTCTTTTGTAGGTTAGCTTCTCTTCTTTCAGGTCCTGGTTGTATGTTCATTTTGTGGATTCTGTACATCAGAGCCAGTTTTCAGTCTTCATCCTTCCATTCTTTAGAGAAGATATACAGCCTGAAAAGATGTACAGCTTAAGAGTTGGTGAGGCAATGCATCTCTGTGTACTTCACACATGAAGATGTGTTGTCTCTAGCCAAAGCAGGATCATGCTGACAGATCTTCATCGGCTTTTCTATTTATCTTGCTTCTTTAAAGACATGCTGAGCCATCCTCTCTCTTCTTTCACATGTGACTTTTGTACTGAGACCTTCTCAAAGCTGTGTAAGGTATTTATATATATATAAATTCATTAATGTGGCTAATTAAAAATGGGAGAGCAAATCTTCATCATTAATGTAATAGGCGAAATCAGTTTGTTAACTTAGTTTGTTGTTAAGTTAGTTTTGAGACAGACCACGAATGTTACACTGTAGACCTCTAGGAGCATAACTTGTTCTTAGCTACTTCAGAAGTGCTCTTATCATCATTTTAAATTTGCCTTTCCTGATGTGGTGCTTTTCACAGGTGGACTGCAAACCCCATAATACAATTGCTAGGTGGTGATGGTGGATGTCCAACATATCTAGAAACTGTCAGCTTGGGAAGGCTGTCCCTAAAACATGGCATCTCATTTAACAACCTCTTCAAATAAGTGTTGTCACTATTTATCATCTCTCTTTTCCTTTTTCTTTTTATCTCTGCCCATGCCCTCCAACATGTATGCTGTTTGGTCATCTTTCCAATGCCTTGTTTCCTAAAGATTAATAAGAAGTGATGTTAAATGTGAAGAAGGATGATATTTTTATTTCAGCTAGAGGACACTGATCCACTGCAAGTACAACAATGAATGGTTGGTTACAAAGATCTGTCAGTTAATCAAAGATGGAAGATTTTTAATCAGAAATGTTTTGGGTGCCTCTGAGGATATGCAGAACATTTTTCTGCATAACTGAATCACTCCGTCTCTTTCTCCCCACTCATAATCAAAGTGTGATCTGCAAAGATCAGTGGCAGAGTACATATTTTGCATGCAAAAGTTAAGGTCCCCAAATTTAACCATGAACTACTCTTGGCATTTATATGTGTTAACCTTGCAATGTAAGGCTAATGAAATAAAATGATATTTTCACTCATTCATTTTTTTTATATTTCTGTATATCCCATGCAAAACATTTGCAGCAAAGGTTCAGAAAAGAATTGAAGTAGCTCAGGGATGAGTGAATCCTAGCCCATTAAAGCAGCCCAGAATGCCTGCTCTGGCAATCTGTGCTTTCTGGTCTTCTGTGGCCAAGTCCTCAAACCTTGTCTCATAACTTCTGCCACCTAAAAAATTAGGCCAGTCAGAAATGTATTCAGTAATCCTATATGCACTCATCTGGAGCTATACCTTATGGAACTCTATGGAACTTACGTAGAAGTAGATCTTTCTTTTAAAATAGGTGGGGTAGAGCATGGATTTCATTAACTCTGTCATTTTGATCCAAAATAACTCTGTGACAGTTCCAACCATGCCTTTCAAAAAGTGTGACCTATCAAAACAGGTGATAGGTAGGTGGAGAACAGGGGAAGGGTAGAAAGAGAAAGAGTGGGAAAAAAGGAGAAGAGGAAATAGGGGGAGGTGATGGTGGTAAGGGAAATGGTTCGCTTAATTGTCCAAATACACAGTACTCTGTGAGCAAAAAATACACTGAGCTCAGTGCAGCTTACTTGAAATGGTATTTAAAAATTACATTAGAGGATGATTGAAAAGGTTTGCAATACTTTCTATCACCACTGAGAAAGATTCCAGCAATGTCCATACATGCCAGCCATGGGAATGGGGATGGGGGCAGGAATCTCTCCCTGCCAGGCCATGGCCAGCAAGGGAGGAGAGAGGTCAGGAACACTTGGGTAGTCTGAATATACCAAACACCAGGAAAACACATGCTGGGCCAGGTCAAGGTCCAGTCCAAAGGTTCAGGAGGCAGAGATCTGTCTGAAGGGTTTCAGGGAGCAGGAGACACGAAAGTCATAAGAGCTTACTAATAATTTGCTGCAAGCAAGGAGCAGCCATGCTGGCAGACTTAAATAGCCCCTGTGAGCAGGTGCTGCTTGTTATTGTTTCCTCAGCCTAGTCCAAGTAGCCTCCCTCTCAGCAGCCTGTTTCAGCCTTCTGCATGATTGAGGGCTGATGGGCACAGCTGGCTGCAACTCCTCTGCATCACTGCTGGTTCCCTCTCTGTCATGAGCTGGCTGGGGCAACTCTGTCTCTGTTTGACCTTCCAATGCAGGGGATGTTTGCAGGTTGACTTGCTCACTCACTGGCTCGGCCCCATGCTCAGTCAGTTGCTCCTCAATCACAGCATCATCATCTATCACAATAGGGGACGGGGAATTAACACCAGTTTTCAGCACTAAAGAGCCTGACAGTCTGAAAGGCCATGTCTGCCTGAGAACCTCCTGCAAAATGAACAATTCACTTCCATTTTTTCTCCATTCCAGGACAGGGATAGAAAAAAAATATTTGAAAATATTCAAAAACTGGTTAATCTTTGTTGTTGTTGAATGTTGAGAAAGCCTGATGAATTGTATCTTGGACTCATGAAAATCTTCACAGTTGACGTATTCTGAGCAAAATTCATATGTGTTTTTCTCATAGAAAACCACAACTTTTTCCCCCTCAAGAAAAAGCATTTTCTTCATAGAAAATGATATTTGTAGACAGAAATATTATTTTCTTTGCAGAAAAATACCTGTTGCCCACACAGTAAATGCTATAATTGGAAACTTAATGTATTCAAAATTTGCATGTGGTTGATTTGTGCAGAAACAGCATTTTCTGTGTGGGAAACTGTTTTCTAAACAAAAAATAGCATTTTTGCACTGAGATATTATTTCCTGTGCAGAAAATGGTGTTTGCTGTTTACATCTACCACGTACAATTTTTATGTAGAATAAGTCCTGAATTGTGAATGAGCTTCAAAATTGCATGGTTTTCAAAGACTTTCTCATGGTGGGAAGAAAATTGCTAAAATTATTTGTTGGCTCCTTCATGAAGAAAATTAAGGAAGAATTACATCCCTATTCCAAGCAGGGCCTCACTATTCTCTTCCTCTTCATGCTTTTACTTTTTAAACCCATAATGTGGGTTTAAATGTGATGTACAGCCGGTGCTCCACCTTTGTGGGTTTGACTTTCATGGATTTGATTATTTGTGAGTTTCTCCAACCACTTGCCCCTCCTACCTCATGTGCTTCTTTTCTGGGGAATCTTCCTACTCAGCTGCTCTGATCAGGCTGCGCAGCCCTTTAACACCTGCCTCTGATTCTCTTCCTCCTCCACCAGCCTCTGCCTGACCAACTAAGGATGGCTCACAGCCCAATTTCCCAGCAGCACAAATTCTCTCTCAGTGCTCCCCACACCCAAGGAAGGAGCTGGGTGTGAGAAAGGAAGTATAAGGCCACCCTGTGACCTACCCCCTTTCCCTCTCTTTTGCTTGACCTGGTTTGGACGCTGGGTGTCTGTTCTCGCCACCATGCCTCAGCCCTCTTCCCCAGACAGATGCACATATTTTGATATTTGTGATTTTTCCACTTTTGTGGAGGACCTGTGCCCTTAGCCCCAGCAAATGTGGAGGCCTGACTGTATTTTTTTTGCTCCTAATCCTCATGAGGTCTTCTTCTTTTATCTGGCAAAAAGAGCACCATTCCAGTCCCTAACAAATTCTAATGACTTAAAAATCTATTTCTCCTCCAAAAAGTACAGGAATAATTGCAGCATTGATCTGGAACTCAAGCACCTTGAGGAAGCTATAAAGTTAACAATTTAAAGAATTAATTTAATGATTTCCCTCCCATATTAGCATTCTTGCTTTCTTTTTCATTCCAGCCCTTGTGTCCCAGTAGAGTATGCAGGTGGGCATGCTGCACTGGGATACGGGAAGAGGATGGCTGCTCCCTGATATAAGCCAAACCTTGCCATCTCACCTGGCACTCCCAGAGGAGGAAGAGCATACACACTGACAAGAGCAATATATGGCTTATGAATCTTCTGTCCTTGTGGGCAGTTGAAAATAAGCAGCTGACAAATTTTTAAAAAACTCACTTACTCTATGAAACTGGATGTTTAATTTCAGGAATAGAAAGGCAGAGAAAAGAGAAGACATGGGGAGGGAAAGGAAAGGAGAAAGAGAGGAGCCATTTCTTTAGCTCTCCAAATTGAAAACTGAATTGAAAGGCTGTGCAATGCCACTGACGTTCCCTTGCAACCTAATCCTTCTGAAAGATTAAAGATGTCTTTGGCCATATATCGTATTGATTCATTCTCTGAAGTATAAATCATTTGTTCGCCAGCAGGCTGGCAACCAACCAGCACTTACAGTTGAATGTTTAAGGAAAAGGTGTAGGTGTGTGTGTGTGTGTGTGTGTGTGTATTTTTCTCAGAAAACCCAGCAAGACAGATCATAAGATGGCAAGGAGGAATCTCATGGTATTCACTCAGAAAGAATGTCCAACCAAGCAAAGCATTTTAAGGAGGAGGAAAGGTATCTACAACCTTGCCCTCTCTTTGATGACTTTCTCCAGGGCAGCGTTTAGAAGCAATGCTTCCTGAAATGCTGAACAGCATAAAGCAGAATTGTTCAAAGACAGAGAATATCTTACAATGCCCCATCTGTTCTGCAGCATCCTTAAACCATCTTATTCCTGTTCTTCAAATCTAAGTCCTGCATCTATTTGGCTGATGGAAATGTAGCCTGCACCTGTAGTTTATAGAAAACCTGTTAGTGCAACAAAAACAGAGGATATCTTACAATATCCAGTCTGTCCTGCAGCATCATTAAAGCTCTCTGTTCTTCATACCTAAGCCCCATATCTGTTTTGCTGATAGAAATGTCACATGTGCCTGTAGCTTACATACAGCCTATAAGTGCAACAAAAAGATTTGCACCTTATTGTTGTAAATTGCATATTGTCATTTATGGCTACCAACAAGTGTCTTTTGTGTGTGAGGTGATGGGCTGATTTGGATAGAGACGAACGTGGTAAGGTATGGATGGAGGAAGCATAAAATATTCAAGAGCAGCCTGGTTTAATTATCTCCCTTAGATGGTATGACACACACCAGCTTCTTGTACTGAGAGATTCAAAGTAACAAAGAAGCCAGGCAAGAATGATAAAAACAGGGACTAGATAGTTACAGAGTTTTAACAAAATATCATCATAACCATATGTAATTATGCCATGGAGATGTAATTCTTCACTTGTTTCATGCTTGTACAATTTGCTTCTCCCGTCTAGGATGAGATTATAATAGTTTTTACACATTTTTCAATGATTTTTCACATATTTCACAATATTTTTACAAAACATTTTTTGAGTAAAAGACAATGTTTTTGTGCATAAAATATCATTCTCCACACACAAAACAGCATCTTTTGCATAAGATTCAACCAAAACTAGAAACTCTCTTTAAAAAAATATAAAAAATAAACCCTAATCTTTTCTCCCTGTGTATTGAAACATGACTTCTCATTAAGGATGAGAAAAATTGCAAGTCTGCAGACTGCACAATACACCCCATTATGTAATTACTCTATGTAACAGTTAATGAAATATGAGAAAACACATGAATAAATTCAGTAACTGCCAAGACAGAATCAGGGATTAATTTTTAAAACGAGGAATTTGATCAATGCTGTAAGTTGTAGTGCAAACCTCCAGGGGTCCCAGCGTGACCACAGGGGAGGAAGCTGTTATGCCCTGGTCACGTGTCACCCAGGATCTGAGTGTCACATCCTCTTGTGTCTGTGAATGTGCAAGTTGCCTATCAACTTATGTGATCCCGTGAATTTCATAGGATTTTATTAGGCAAGGAATAGTCAGGGGTGGTTTTTCCAGTTCCTCCCTCTGAAATACAGCCTACAGGACCTCGTATTTGTTGGTGGTCTGTCATCCTAGTATTAACCAAGACTGACCCTGCTCTGCTTCCAAGATCAGAGAGGATCTGGTGCTTTTAGGGTTTTTAGGCCAGCACATCTTCTTAGGCCATTTCTGCACTACAGTGTTATAGTGCTATTATTCCACTTTCAACATCTCATGGAATCTTGGGGTTTGCAGTTTAGGGAGGGGCATTTAGAATTCTCAGCCAGAGAGCTCTTTGACCTCAGTAAACTACAAACCCCAGAATTCCACAGGATGTGGAAAGTAGAATAATAGCACTATAACAGTATAGTGCAGAAATGGTCTTAGTCCCTCCGTATTTCCATTCTTTTCCAGCTCCACCACACATTCAGTGTGCAATTTGGCTTAATTTCCCATGCTGTCAAGGTTAGATATCTACTAAAGAGGCCTCAAGGGCTTGGCAATGTTTCATCTGAGTTTCTTTGTGCTTCCTTTCTTTGCTGTTTGGTTCTTTTCTCCACATATCTGTTTTTTCCTAATCTTGGTCTCTCCGACTCTACTTTTGTCTAACACTCAAACTCATTCTTCCCTATTTGTTTATTTATTTAGTCAGTCCATCTGTATTGCCTATTTAAACACACAGATCTCTAACGGCTTACAAGAAATGCTAAAACACTGTTCAAAAAGATCAGGCTAAAGTGTATTACAATCACCAAGAATTCTTTGTAAGCAGCATTATAAAGCAACATAGTGTTCAGGGCCTATTCAAAAACAGTTAAAGGGAGAGGGCGGGATGGGTAGAGTTGTACAGCTATTCTGCTGCCACTGAAATAGCCATATCCCTGGTGTCCGGAGACTCCATTTTTATTTAGTTAGTTATATTCAAATCTCCCCGCAATTAGAATGCAAAGGGATAAAGTGCCTCCATCCTGTCTGTCACAGATCCTATTGCTTTTGGCTGCTCATGTTAGCTCCCCACATGATTGAGAATGTTGCTTGCTCATACCAGAGCTTGGAAAAATTACTTTTTCTGACTACAGCTCCTGGAATCCCCCAGCTGGCATGGCCAGTGGCTATACTGGCTGGAGGATTCAGGGGTAAGTATTCCCCAAAGTGACATTTCCAAGTACTGGTCCTGAGGTTTAAATAACAGAGGGATCCTCCAACAGGTTCCCTGCGTGTCTGAAACATGCAGGGCAATGAGGATGTTGATGGAGAGAGTGGAGCAAATACACTCATCTCTTAAATGGAAGAAGGGGGAAACCACCAAAGAAGAATTTAAGCAAGTAGCCAGGAGATGCAGGGAGAAGATCAGAAAGACTAAAGCACAGAACGAACTTAGGCTGGCCAGAGACATTAAAAACAGTAAAAAGGGCTTTTTTAAATATGTCTGCAGCAAAAGGAAAAAGAAGGAGATGATAGGGTCGCTGCACAGAGAAGATGGCAAATTAATAACAGGGGGAAGAGAAAAGGCAGAACTACTTAACACCTTCTTTGCCTCAGTTTTTTCCCAGAAGGATACAAGCAGTCAACCTGGCAGTTGGGGAGCAGGTGAGGAAGCAGGGGAAATGCGGCACATAACAGGTAGAGAGGTGGTACAGGAATACCTGGCCACACTGGATGAATTCAAGTCTCCAGGGCCAGATGAACTGCATCCTAAGATATTAAAAGAGCTGGCAGAGGTCATTTTGTAACCGCTTGCTATAATCTTTGAGAAATCTTGGAGGACAAGAGAAGTTCCAGCAGACTGGAAGAGGGCAAATGTTGTCCCCATCTTCAAGAAGGGAAAAAAAGAGGACCCAAATAATTATCGCCCAGTCCGCCTGACATCAGTACCTGGAAAGATCCTGAAGCAGATCATTAAGCAGTCAGTTTCTAATCACTTGGAACGCAATGCGGTAATCACGAGAAGTCAACATGGATTTCTCAAAAATAAGTCATGCCAGACTAATCTTATCTCTTTTTATGACAGAGTTACTAGCTTGATAGATGAAGGGAATGCTGTGGATGTAGCATATCTTGATTTCAGTAAGGCTTTTGACAAAGTTCCCCATGACATTCTTGCAAAGAAGCTAGTAAAATGTGGGCTGGACAGGGCTACTGTTAGTTGGATCTGTAACTGGTTGACTGATCATTGCCAAAGGGTGCTCACCAATGGCTGCTTTTCATCCTCGAGAGAAGTGACTAGCGGGGTGCCACAGGGTTCTGTCCTGGGCCCTTCATCAACGACTTGGATGAAGGAATAGAGGGCATGCTCATCAAATTTGCAGATGACACCAAATTGGGAGGGGTTGCTAATATGCCAGAGGACAGGATCAAAATTCAAAATGACCTGGACAGATTGGAGAGCTGGGCCAAGGCTAACAAAATGAAATTCAACAGAGAGAAGTGTAAGGTCCTACGCTTAGGTAGAAAAAAATTGAATACTGAAATATAGGATGGGGGACACGTGGCTGGATAGCAGTACGTGTGAAAGGGATCTAGGAGTCTTCATAGACCACAAGCTGAACATGAGTCAGCAGTGTGATGCGGCAGCCAAGAAAGCCAATGCAATTCTCAGCTGCATCAATAGGAGTATGGTGTCTAGATCGAGGGAGGTACTGATACCACTCTACTCTGGTTTGGTTAGACCTCATCTTGAATACTGTGTCCAGTTCTGGGCACCCCAATTCAAGAAGGACATGGTCAAGCTGGAGCAAGTCCAGAGGAGGGTGACCAAAATGGTGAGGGGACTGGAAGCCATGCCCTATGAGGATAGACTCAGAGAGCTCTGTATGTTTAGTCTGCAGAAGAGAAGGCTAAGAAGGGACATGATAGCCCTGTTTAAATATCTGAAGGGATGCCATGTAGAGGAGGGAGAGGGCTTGTTTTCTGCTGTTCCAGAGACCAGGACAATGAGCAATGGATTCAAGCCTCAGGAAAGGAGATTCCAACTGAACCTCAGGAAGAACTTCCTGACAGTCAGGGCTGTCCAGCAGTGGAATATGCTGCCTTGGAGTGTAATGGGGTCTCCTTCTTTGGAGGTTTTTAAGTAGAGACTGGATAGCCATCTGTCGGGAGTCCTTTGAGGGTGTTCCTGCATGGCAGGGGGTTGGACTGGATGGCTCATGTGGTCTCTTCCAGCTCTACATTTCTATGATTCTGTGATTCTATGATTCTGATGTTCTACCTTGGATTATTACTGGAGGGGGGAGGAGGGTAAACACACGAAATGGACTGGCTACCATCCAACCTCTGTTCTCCCAATCAAATTTGTTCTTTCCTTATTCTTAAACTCTCAGAAAGTCTATTTTTAATTTACCTTCCTTCATTTCTCTTCAGTAACCTTCCCTGGAGGCCTTCCTCAATTAGAGACAGGCCTTCCCAAGGCACTGGGGCCCTTCTGAGCACCCAAAATTCTCAGGATCTTTTCAGTCCTACAGGAGTGGTGGTGGTGGTGGTGGTGGTGGGAAGCAATTGCAGTAGAATATAGCAGATATAATTTTGCATTCCTAGTAGCAAGAACTGAATAGTGAGAGTGACTGTGGTCCAGGTGTGAAGACATAGGGACCAAGCATGTTATCTATACAACACATTTATTGTTTGATATCACTTTAATTGCCATGGCTCCATAGTATCCTGGGATTTCTAGTTGGCAAACTGATTTGAACTCCTTGTTAGGGAGATCTAGTACACTCTCCTGAACTATAGACCTAGAGGTCTCTAGCAGAGAATGCAAAATGCCTGACCAAACTATGAATTCCAGTATTCTGTAGGAAAGAGTCATAACAAATGGGATTAAATTGATGTAACTGTAGTGCAGATACAGTCCAAGATCCAAGTTTTAAACTCCCCTATAAACTTCGTGAGTGGGCATAAGCAACCCAGTAATTTCAAGCTTTCCATCTGTAAACTGGACCTACTAATGACACACCCCAGAAGATTGTAAAATTGTGAAAGGTCTGATGGAGAACTGTGAGCTATTTCAAATACACACACCCTCATCCTGCCTCCATTACTGAATTTTATGTGTCGTTAAAGTACGCTTGCCCTCTGCTCATGACCCTCCTTATTTTTCTGTTGTTCCTCTCATTTTTTTTCCTTACCACCAAAAATGTGTTAAGAAGAAAAAGATGGAATAGATGCCCAGTGTCTCCTAACTGCTAGCGTGAGGAATTCCCTAAAGCTTGAAAAAGCATTGGTGCTCCAGAAAACTGTGGGACCTGCTGAAAGAAGGGTAGAAAAGGCACTCATGCGAATAGGAAAAATATTGCAAAAAATTAAATCCTGGGGTCATATACTGAGTTACCTAGGCTGTATACTGTAGTTATATGGTAAGAAGGGGAATATCTTTCAAATATAGGAGCAAACTGTTCATAGGTAGAAATACGATGTAGCTGTAAGAGCCTACTTTGTCCACAGCTACAAATGTGCCAGTGTGATACCAAATGAGAAATTTGGCTGTAAGAAGCAAGAAAAGAAAAAAAACATGTGTAAGTGAGCACCACCCTGAGGACAGAAAAATGAAAACCATGTTGGACATTTAATATCTATAAATTTATATCTATTGTTGCTGTTGTGTGACTTTAGGTTGTTTCCAACTTTTGACAGCCCTAAAGTGAAACTATCACAGGGTTTTCTGGGACTGAGAGTATATGACTGCCCAAGATCATCCAGTGGGTTTCCATGTTGAGGGGGGAAGAATTGAACCCTGGACTGTTTCTGCACTAGACCGTTATAGTGCTGTTATTCCACTTTCAACATCCTATGGAATCCTGGGGCCTTTGAGGCCCCTCCCTAAATTGCAACCCCCAGGATTCCATAGGATGTTGAAAGTGGAATAATAGCACTATAATGGTCTAGTACAGAAATGGCCCTGGTCTTCAAGGTTGTAGTGCAGCTCTCAAACCCACCATACACACTGGCTCTCATCTATATTTATACCTGTGCTGATACCAATAGTGTTTCCTATTCTGTTTATCTATTTGGAAGATAGTCATTATTGTTGGATATTTTATGTCAGAGAACCAATACCTTTACGGTAGGCAAAGGACCAAAAGAAAAGCAGCAAAAGCTATTCAATCTTCCCCAAACTTACATCCTTCAGCAGTGTTGGGCTAACATCTCTTTCACACTGTAGTTATAGCACTATGATTGCACTTTAACTGCTATACCTTCATCCTATGGAATCCTGGAATTTGTAGTTTGGTGAAGCACTAGAACTCTCAGTCTGAGAATTCTGAACACTTCATCAACTTACAAATCCCAGGATTCTGTAGGATGTAGCCATGACAGTTAAACTGATATCAAAGTAGCACAATAATGTAGTACATAAGAGACTACACTCTGACCATGCTGGTTGGGGGTGGGGTCATAGGAGTTATAGTCTAACATAACTGGAGGGCACCAGGTCAGGGAAAATTGAAAAACTGACAACTCAAGCTCCTTTCCCCTCATCACCACAATGTGTACATTTCAGCAAGAGCTGACATTTATAAATACTTCCAGCTTTTAACAGAATATAAAGTCAGTATCATTGGACGGCTGACCCAACTTAGTGGAATTATCCCCAAAGGCAGGTGCTTTAACTTTTCTGAAGACTTTGGATGACCTAAAATTCTGTGCTCAGCAAAATTTGGCAAGGATTTGTCAAGAATGAGAAAGCATTTTGCTGACTATTGCTACAGGATGCTTAGAAGGGATTACCGCTCTGTGAAGCGGCGGTGTTGGCAGAGAGCTATGAGCACTCCCAGCCTCTTTCTTTAGAGGCCACTATGGAGAGTTGTGTTGTACCACTGGCTGTGTGAGAAAGACTGGAAGACATTCTACTTTTCTCAGCCTCCATTTCCCAAAGCCCACTGGCAGGCAGGGAGGTAATGGGCAATACTAGCCACTGTGAGACAAGCTCAGCTACACTAATAAAGGAATGATGGGCATGGAAATGTTGCAGTTGTTGTAACTGCGGCATGTTCTTTGATGAGCTGAAGAGAAACTAGACTGAGGAATTTGTAATTACTCAATCTTGCCCTCGGCCACTCTTTCTGGAATTGCTTTGATGCCATTGGCTATCAACTCAGTTTTTTCCAACCTCTCTCCTCAGGAAATATGGCTTAAAATAAAGGACTGAGTGGGATGGGAGCTTGCTGCCATCTCTGAGCTGGCTTATTTCCTTAGCTCTTTGCTGCATAAGCCAGGGACCAAAGAGGCTAGTAGACCCCCATGGTGCACAGACGGCTGTCTGTTAGTAATTTAACTGTATCAGAATGGCACATTAAATTCTGGTGAGATCTGTGGGGCACCAGACTATTTAGTCCTAGTCAAACTGTGTTATGGCCTTATAAATGGATAAAGGGAATGAAAACTTTGAGATGATGAGGTTCTAATCAAAGTGCTATAAATAGGAAACATGTTAATTCTACACTTCTCTGCTACCATGGCTTTGCAAGACAGCTATGCTTTTAATAGGTGCTATGGAGCCTTTTTGGGAGTTTCTGCTCCTGCTTTTGCTAGACTTTTGCTATCACAGAGGGCTCATTTCTACATATGTGAATTTCAGAACCAGTGAGTTGGAATAAGTAACGATGCATTTGCTTGACAGAAAGTGTTATATCTGCACATATCATGTTTGGATTTTCTATAGGTTTTATGGACAGGCAAATGAAAAGTGTGTGTATGTTTCTTTGTACTAGCCCCTGTTCCACATCTACGTGACTGGGCACAATGATTGTACTTTTGTGTGTGTCCTCTATAGATCTATAGGTAGGTCAGTGGCATATAGCAGTTTGAATCTGGGACTTGATGGTACACTTATGTGCTGTAGTATAGAAAACTACTTGGACAAATAAGTGTATGTGCTTTCTGTCCATACCCATGTGCCCTATTTAGGTATAGAAGATACGTCTTTCTAAACATATGGGTAAGAGAAGCAGCTCAGGTCTAACCCACTCCATTGTTGCTTTCTTCATGCAGAGAATAAGTCTGAAAATAAAAGTCTATACTATGCATAGAGGCTCTTCATCCAATCCAGAACCCTAGAAAATCTCTCCACTCATTTATTGACTCTACTTAAGGCCTGAACTATTTGAGGTGCATATATATGTTAGTGTAGATATATTTGCATGCAGCTACCAGGGGAATCTGTGTGTAAGCTTTTTTTTTTAAATAATTATTTAACATGTATATCTATATGCACATATGCATAAATGAGAGAAAGATGTCTTGTGTTTGCTGGAAATGTGAATTACTGCACAAAACTGATGCTGAAGTGTAATCAGAGACCTAAGCGTGCTAATGCAGGGCACTATTCCACTAATGACTTAGCTGCCCTCCCTTTTGAAGCTTGTAAATGCTGAGTAGCAGCCCCATCTGTACTGCACTGATAATGTGATTTGTCTGACAAAGAGACAGGAATAAAAGGAAAAGCAACTTTTTGTTCATGTTGTCACATGGGATTATCTGTCAATGTAGATTTGCCACCCGAAATAGCAGCCCCTTGCCACCACCTGGGTTGCACAAGTGGGTGTTGCTGGGGATCCTGCTCATCACCTGCACAGATGGCCTCAAGCTGCATTTCTTCCCTCATTCCACAATTAATAGTAGAGAGAGGAAATGAGAAAGATACTGAATTTGCAATACTTGATTTTATATCTAATCCACCAGCTTTTAGACATGGATATTTTGTGATATAGGTATGCATCAGCCACCAAGAGATCTGACTTTCTCTCAGATCCTAAATCTAATGTGGAGCCTATCCTTCTGGCAACGGTGATTGAAAATTTGGTGTTCACATAGCACATAGCCATTATGAACATGGACTTAGGTCCTGCTACTCAGTGACTCAGATATAAAGTAACCAAGGCCATCTACCGTCCTGGCTTAGGTCCACTGAACAGAGAAAATGTTAAATGTCTGAATGAGCCTAAGTATCTTAACATTAAATTAATCAGAGGTCAAATTCGCATATAAAGTTTCAGGTTTTCAAAAACCATTTTTAGCACAATTTTATCCTGTATTATACCTATCAGTTGTCACGCTTAATGTGCTGAAAAGAAATTTGGCAAAATTTAAAAATTTGACCATCTTGAAATTTGCTGAAATTTGACTTAAACGTTTGAATTTATGAATGGAAAGTTCAAACATAATGTGAAATTTTCCAGTTTTGATTACTTCAATCAAAAGTGGAGGTCTTGCAGCCTTCCAAATGTTGCTGTGTTCAAACTTCCATATACTTCAAATGGCCAGTGGTCAGGAATAATTGGAACTATAACTCAACATCTAGAGTGCTACAAGTCCCACAGTGTAAATTTAATATTTAATATTAGTTTATAATTTCCTAGCTGATACTGTCAGATATAGTCAAAGTCTGATTGCCTACTCTCAAATACTGCCAGATTTTGAATTGGCCAAATACAGGTGGCTACTACTTTAACAATGTTGTTGCCAAATGTTAACTACTATGTAACAGATACTGTCAAATACTGCTTACTATTTCATGCAAGCTGTCAGTAATGGTAAACATTCTTCACTGCTGCATGTCAGTTGCAGTAGTGGTTATTGACACCCATGTCATTGCTGTGATAAATCCACTCTGGGCTTTAATCCAAACTTTGAAGGAGCTATCCTAGGTATTGAATGTATTTTGGGGATAGAGTTCAGCATGTTGGACACTCCTCCAAAGTTCAGACTAAAATCCAGTGAGGTTTCACTGCTCACTGACATGGGAGCCACCAGTGATCAGTTGTCAAATATCCTTCAAGACAATTATGCTTAAATACTGGTTGTTTTTCCTTGCCAGTTTTCAGCTGCTGTCCAGTGTTTGATTGCTGCCACATAATCTTTGGGTGTCAAATTGAGATGCTGAACACTGTGTATCTACTGATTATTCATCAGTAAAGTTCATGAGAGGAGCATTTCTTTAAGCAAATTCATTTCACCTCTGATCTTGGCATATGTGATAGCAGCTGCACACTGTAGGTGCCACTCATGTTTGTTTGAGTTACAACACTGTCATATCAGTATTTCCTGCAGCAAACACATAAAGTGAGAACACGTTAGGAGCTGTGACTCAGTCAGGGCTTCCAGAGACACAGATATGGATGCTTAACAATATGTCCCTTTTGATCACACTTTATGCCCTTTCCATGAGAAGGACTTATGTGTTCACCGCAATCGTGAATGCCACCTAAAGGGTGAGGCATTTCTATTTTGACCCCTGATTGCATCCTTTTCTTTGCTTTCCTTCCTGCACTGAAAACAACATTTTGATTGCTGAAGGAAAATAGGATTTTCCTGGAAGATGGTACTTTTTCAGTTGGGCTTAGTCCTCAAGATAGAGCTTGGAAAAGTTACCTTTTTGGCCCACAGTGCCCAGAAATGCCCCCTTTCCTGGTGATCATAGCTGCTGATCCTGCAGACTGGAGAGTTGTAGAAGTTTTAGTTTTAAAAAACTTTTGAAGCTCTGTCTCTAACGGTTTTCAACTCCAACTCCCATAATCTTGGACCATCCCCTGGTTGTGTGAGGTAAGACTGATACAAATTGAAATCTGAAACATCTGGAAGGCCAAAAGATTCCTTGCCCTTGTTTAAGATACCTTCTCAACTTTATGGGAGCTAAATATCTTGGAATATGGCTATGGTGATGACTTAAGCACATGTCTTGTGGTAATGGTGCTGCATCAGAAGACCTCTCAGTTCAGTCTGGAAGAGCTGACTATTCAAACATTTCCCCAGTCACAAAAGAACTGAACATAGGTCGGTGAAGAGCAGGCATCAGTATGTCAGAATATTGTACATGTTGCCTCCTTTCTTTTCTTGGTCTGATTTTATTCCTGTTTCTGTGTGTGCTTTCTCTTCCATAACACAGCTGTGCCTCTATTCTTTATGCCAGTCCCAGATTTCTGGAGTGAATGTTTATTTTCATAATATAATGTTTATTACTGTAGTTACCAGTTTGCATTCAAGCTGTTTTCTATCTGATGCACTGTCAGCTTGGCCTTCTGCTACCATCTTTTCTGAAGTCTGATGTTAAAGCTGAGCAATTTTGGAGAGTGTAAGATTTCTACTTTGGGAATGAAAGCAGCCTTCTTTAACAAAGAAGTAGTCCTTGAATATTTTCCTATATTGGGCCTCTGTCCGGAACAATATTGGTGGATGCTGCTGGAGACTCAAAAATTGCAATTCTGATCCAATAGATATTCAAAGGGTCAACATTTTCTCCCATTAAATTTTCATGGTAGGAAAGGACTCCACCTGTTGAGTTTCTGTACAAGAGACTGCCCAGAAATGTTTTGTGAACCCTAATTATTAACTGCCCCTGAATTTTCAGGGCCAGAAATGAGGTCTGCTAATTGATCGAGAGAAAAATAATGGCCTACCCTGTTTTGTGCCTGTTAACATCAGGTTGGCTTACATAAATCAACTGGCAGTATGTTCCACAGCACAGAGATAAATAAAGCCACTGGTCTGGGACTGCACAGCTGGTTCCTAGAAAAAGCAAAGCTACAGAGGCCAGGTGAAATTCTGGTAATCCTGCTGGAAATCCAAGGGAAGAATAAAAGAATCGTGGACAAATGGCTTCTTCTTCTGGCAGAATTTTGAATGACTCACATGTGCTTTCTATCCAACTTCTTCTCGTTATGTCACCAACTACTGTTCAGATGAAATATTAGAGCTCCCTCTCTCTGTATATATACATATATCTATTTTGCAAGGGGAGTAATATTTCTAACTGGATGCAAGAGTCCTTAGTCATCTGTTTAAATCAATTTCACACTGTCCTTACCCCCCTGGCCCCAATTCTGTTCTATTCTTTGCTCAGAAAGAATCCTCAGCCCCCCCCCCTTTGCACTTTTAGTTATGAGGCTGATACATAATTGGAACGGGTTTGCTCATTACTGTGTGACATTTGTGTCACTCTATTTTCCTTTCACTGGGATTCATTTCACTTCTACATGGTGTAACAAAGCCATGTCCCCAAATGACTACTTATTTGTTTTGTTTGTTTTTGTTTTTAATTCTAATAATAGAAGATAGATAGACAGGCAGGCAGGCAGGCAGGCAGGCAGAGCAGACAGACAGACAGACAGAACAAAACCATGTCCCAAAATGACTGCTCAGGAAGAGCTCAGGCAAAACTGGTGTAAACAGACATGAATTAAAAGCAAGACAAGACAATGTGTTGCTGTCCGGATACTGTTGGACTGCAACTTCCATCAGTCCAAGCCAGCATCACTAGTGGTGTAGGACGAAGGGAGCTGCAGGCCAGTAACATCCAAAAGTTATCACCAAAAGTTACCTAGCCATGGTTTAAGGCAGATGTGGACAAAGGTCAGGAGTCAGGGACCACATTGGCTTCCCAGGAGACCTTGGAGGAACGACACCAACACTCCCGCCTGCAAAAAGATTGAGTTTTTGCTGCTGAATGCCTCCTACTATGTTTTGGCTGGCTGAGGGCCATTTTAGGTCCACCAGAGCCTTTTTTTAAAAAAAAAAGTAGTGTGTGTATGTGCCTTCAAGTTGCTTGTCGATTTGTGGCAACCCCATGAACTTCACAGAGTTCCATCTTCTGAAATATGTTTTAGGATGTGACAAAAAAACCATTTTTGAAACCTAGGAGGCTCTGTGGGCCACAGAAATGCCTCCAGCTGTGGCCTACTGCCTTCACTTTGCTCATCCCTGCTTTAAGGAGCTGGCAGTTGAGCATAGCTTATTTCTGTAACCAGCAAAGACAACGACTTCCTCCCTTACATGCCACCACTCTACAGCTTTTTTGCGCTATCTCCAAGCTGTGTGCATCCCTCAGCTGCTGTCTGTGTGAGCCCCAGCTGTTTTTCCTTGCACCCAGCTATCAGCTGGATAATAGGGAACAGGATGCTGTTTCTTTAGTGTTAACAGCAGCAGGGAAATAGCAATATCGGTCAGGATTTTGTGTGCATGCAATCACATCCTCAGGCAGATCTCTCAGCTTGCCACACAGCTTTTTGGTGGGATGGGGGCAATGCAGTCTCTCCCTGTGGGGTAAAGAGGATTCTGCCTTTTTGCACTAGAGCAGGAAGGGTCTTTCTTTCTTCTACCATTTATTTTTTTTATTAATCTTTACACAAAACAACAGTAAATTATCCCCTTCCCTCTCTCCCCTTCTTGCAGACAACATTTCATGAATTCAAAAGAAGACCAGACAAATTGCAAGCGGTAGCAGATAACAACAACAGACCCCAATCAATATCCAAAAGTGCTCTCCAGGATTGCTTCCAAAACATCATGTGTTTTGATGGTGGATGGCATACAGAATCTACATGAGATATATGTGTTATTAATGGGTAACATGTGACCTCCATAGAATTTCCAGCTATTTCTTCTCTAGCAAGATGAATTTTAAATGACAGTTTCCCAAATAGCACAAGGATCCAACTCTGCCTAGCTACTGGCAGATAGTTAAACCTTTCAAATTATTCCAAGTCATTCCTGTTGTGATCTTTGCTGCATAAAGTATTATAGATATAAGATCTTTATGCATTGCATTTTCATTTGCATTGTCATAGACTGATAGAATCAATAAGGAACTTTGAAACCATACATATTGTTTAGTTGTTTTGCTGATCCAGGCAAGAACTTCTTCATCAAAAGACAATTGTCTTGAGAGAGCAGATCCACGTGTGCGCCAAAGTTCCAACAGCATTACAGTATCTACACATTTATCTAACAAGTCATTCTTAATTGTGTGTAATCTATCAAATAGCTTTTGAAAGGGATGATGTACCAGACACCATCCCAGCTTTCAAAGCCCTGGAGGCAGCTGGTGTCAGAGGGATGGTGAACCCACTCACTTTTACTTTCAGTAAATTTTTAAAAAGTCATTCAAGGTGCTAGACTTTACCTCCTAAATAAATTCAGCCCTCAGTCTTAGTCTGCAGGTCAGGGAGGTTTCAGCGTCCCTGCGTATGTGTGAAATTCTTCATGTTATGCCTAAGTATAGTCATGTGTATACACAAGTTTGCATATATTACCTTTCACAATCCAGGGAAATAGCAGTGGAAGTTTCTCTGATCCTTTCCTCCCATTTCTTCCTTCTTCACTATCAAAGTATGATTTCTAAGTGTGTTGCATGCTAAGTGGGGGAGGAAAATAAAATGAAAGGACCAGAGGAGAAACAAAGGGCAGAGGCTGTATTTGTATGGTCTCCCAGTTCTTTCAAGACACTGAGCAGCTGTCCATGGGGGAATCTGAGAACTTTAGGATTTAGACAGCCAAACTTTATGGCTAAAGAAAGCCATGTTTGTTGTACATGCATCTTCTCCTGGCATAGATGGGAAGAGATGGGGGAAAGCTTTCTTTGATAAGCAGCTGCTTGTTGGGTTGCTATTAAAGGGAGCCAGGAAAAAAAACACCAGCTGGAAGCCCAGCAGTGATGGAAACATGCAGATGAAAAGAAGCACTCTGTTATGCATCTATTCCAAGACTAAGGCAATTTCTGCACTACGCTGTTATAGTGCTATTATTCCACTTTCAACATCCTGTGGATTTCTAGGGTTTGTAGTTTACTGAGGCCAAAGAGCTCCCTGGCTGAGAATTCTAAATGCCCCTCACTAAACTGCAAATTGCAGAATTCCACAGGATATTGAAAGTGGAATAATAGGACTACAACAGTGTAATACAGAAATGTCCTAAGCCTCCATTCGTATATGTGCTAACGTTGGAGTACTGTAAGACTTAGTTCAGCTTTTCTTTGAATAAATACAAATAGGATTGCACAAATTTTGTCAACCTCATGGAACAGTAGTTTAGAAATATACTTTGGGAGACCTAGGCCACAGTTCCCACTGAATGATGAAACTCAGTAGATGATCTTGGTCCAATCCCCTCTCTCAGGCCTTTTCCGCATTTTGTTTTTAAAATGGGGCAGTGTGTCCTCCAGCGAGGACATTTGCACTTGGGGGCGAACTGGGTCCGGACTACTTTCTGTAGTTTTGGACTTCAGCCCGCTCCGGAACAACCAGAACTGGTGGTTCGCCATGCTATTGAAAGACTGCTTAAAACAGGTCTTTCAATAGCCTGGCACGCCCCAGTCCGTTGCTGCGCTCCTGTGTAGATATGCAGCCTTGCACCAGCGCAAGGCTGCAGATCTTCCGGGGGTGGGCTTCTGGCTGGCGAGCTTCTCTGGTAGTTGGAGAGCCTCCACCAACCGGAAGCCTCCATTTTTGTCCCCAGAGCAGTGTGTAGTGCGGGCACACACTGCTCCGGATCAGCGGGGATCGTCGGAGGGAGCGCGCCAGTCTGGTGAGTAACAGACTGCCTCGTTTTCTTCCCAAAGTGCAAAAAAGCCCTCAGTCTGACCTCTCCCACAGGACTTTTTTTGATGAGGATAAAATGGGAAGGAAGAAAGCTGTCTGCTTTGCCTCAAGTTCACTGAAGGAAAGGCAGAATGTAAAGGTAATTAATATATAACAAAATAAATAAATTTTCCTTTATATATTTATGTTACATACTGCATTTATGTTCTGCCTTTCTCCCAAAGTGGGGACTAAAGTGGCTTCTAAAACAGTTAAAACATTTATGGTGCTAATCATTATTTGTGAAGTTGTCTGGCCAGCTTATAATAGTCAAACACAAAACAATTTTAATACAGAATAAAATACAAAACCAGAATATCAAAATGGAAGTAAAATGCAATAAAAAATTGCATATGAAGTTGCCTTTTTTTTTTTAAAAAAAAATCCATCAGCTGACATTCATTGTTTAGCAGAGGAGAAAATATTTATGCAATTGCCATGAAAACATCACCTGTTAATTCCTGCATATCAAACAACTAGTAAAGGCAAAAT
The DNA here is from genome assembly GCA_948474755.1 of Ctenosaura bakeri. Taxonomy (NCBI): domain Eukaryota; kingdom Metazoa; phylum Chordata; class Lepidosauria; order Squamata; family Iguanidae; genus Ctenosaura; species Ctenosaura bakeri. The sequence continues at coordinate 89,512 of CAOLHI010002202.1, forward strand.
AGAAGACCTGCTTGCTTTTCTTGCTTAGCTTGCAGCCCTCTGGGCTTGTCAGCTAATGTTAGATCCCCAAATACTTGAAAGCAGAACAAGACAACACACTCTTTTAAAAAAAATATATTGATTGATTTTTACCTCCAACAATCTAACACACAAAGTTACAAACAAATACAATCAAAGAAACAGAAGAAAGAAAAACAGAGAGAAAAAAGGGGGGGAAGGAAAAAGACGTATAACTAAAGCACAGTAGGGCTCTCCCCACTACCTGACTGTAAGGAAAAGAAAAATTAAAGAGAAAAAAAATATTATTCTACCATTACCGATCCAGCTAGATGATCCTACTAAAATTACCAATTACCATAACCACAGGTTATTATATCTTTATATTTCTTACTGCTCAGAAAATCCATAAATGGTTTTCAGTCTTTCAAAAAAAAATCTTCTTTTGCTTTGTGCTTCAAAACCCATTTTATTTTTGCAATTTGGGGGCAACTGAGCAACCTTAACAATCCATTCTTCCACCATCATGCCGCCTCGATCCACTGGGAGAGGCGGGATGATAATAATAATAATAATAATAATAATAATAATAATAATAATAATAATTCAGTCCAATTCCAAGTTTGAGCAAATAACATTCTTGCGACACATTCTTAAACAAACAAACAAACAAATAAGTTCACCATACTTAATAAAATGTAGAATAAAATGCTGAAGTGATACTTTTCTTGTTATAGACCTAATGGAGTGTTACCCTGTTTTCTGGGGGTCCCGGGAGGGACACCTAAGTGTGCTCCAAATTATACAAGTTGGAGAAATTAGCAAAGAGCACAAACTAGCAATACGAGAGGCAGGGCAACGGAGCGAGATCTTTCACCCAACGTCTACGGGGTCAAGCCGAGTCAAGGAGCAAACAGAATTGAAATAATAATTGTTGTTTTTATTAAAATACAATCAAACAGTGTATGCAGCACACTCACTCAGATAACTAGAGAAATAAAGGTTGGAGTGGGATAGAGGGATTTTTAGAGGAGTTGTTGGTTTGGGTAATACTACACTTGTCCTGAAGTCCGGGTAGTCTGCAGCAGAAGTTTGGAGGTATGGAGTTCTCAGTATGTGGGACTGAGGGGAAAGCTCACCAAGCAAAGTGGCAGCAAGGTGGGATGGAAGTCGGGAGCGATCTGAAGAAGCTCTCAAAGTCAGGGTTTTTTATAGGGGAAAATGTGGCCGTAGGCTAGTCTGTACTCGGGGAAAACAATGAGTTTCGGGCTGGAGACAAAGCCTCCGAAAGGTCAGAATTTAGCATGATTGAGTTAGGTCTGAACTGATAGTAGAGTAGACAGTATGCAAACGCAGAGTGCTTGACAGATGAGGATTTGTCTAATCAAGCTGCCTGCTTGGGGCAGGGAGTTCTTTGTAAGTAGCGTGCATACATAATAGAGTACTTGCCTTTGAGGTCTCCTGAAGTGGCGGGACGGCTTTTTCTGGCCTGCCTGTATTGTTTGGAATATTACAGCGGTTAGCAGCCATGCCTGTCTGCGAGCTTGTCCGGGGGACCTTGCAGCATCTGGAGAGGAATAGGTAAAGAAGGCCAAATTATTGATATCAAAGTGATATCTAATATCCCACAAGTCCGGCCTAGAAACTACAGTAACAGGGGAGTGTTTCACTTACTTAAATTCCCTGCACCAGGATTCTGATTTTTTGGCAATGGAGGAGGACCAGAAAAAAGTTGACAATCTTAGTTTTTATGAGAAAATAAAACCCAAACTAACTTTATAGTGCTCCCATCACTGTTGCACATATTCTACAGAAATTGATTCACTTCATTAAATCTGTAAAATATAGTGTATTTCTGTTCTTAAAATGTCAGCTATCCCTGGTATTTTTCTGGTTGCTGGGTAAGCAAAGATGATAAAGCTGCTCAATGGAAGTGTATTGACTGCAGTTTCTATTAAAGCAGCAGCTAAGCATGCAATGCTTTTTTCTCAACAGGGCTTCCATGTGATGCAGGTTAAGGTAATTTCTAATTACCCCATCACACAAGGTTTCCACTTTGTGTAAGTCAAGGTGAAGTTGCCTTTTAACCATGAGCCATAAAAGAAATGAGCAGGTCCCACATTCCAACAAGAGTGTATGTTAATTTAGAAGTGAACAGGAAGAACAACAAAGTCCAAGGGAGAAGCACCATAAAGGTTAAGACACTACAATAGGCTGTTATATCTTGCCATGGATTTCTCACATTGATGTGCATGACTATGGCCCTTTTCGCACGGGCCTTTTCTCGCGCGACAGCCCCGTGAGCCTCGCGGGAGTGGGAAGCGGCGTGAGAGTGGGTTTTTTGATTTTCGCTTCGAAGCAAAAATCACCCGCGCTCACACAACGCTCCCGGCGCCCGCGCGCACTTACCTCTTGTGCGGAGCGTCAGGAGCTGGCCAGGTCGCACTTCCTTCCCTCCGCCCCTGCGGAAGGAAGGGACGGGGCGGGGCGCTAGCGCGACGGACGCAACACGTCCTGCTTTGCGCGCGCGCGGGGGGGGATGGAGGGGACAGGCTCCTTTCTCGCGTGCGCGGGGGGGATGGAGGGGACGGGCTCCTTTCTCGCGCGTGCGGGGGGGATGGAGGGGACAGGCTCCTTTCTCGCGCGTGCGGGGGGGATGGAGGGGACAGGCTCCTTTCTCGCGCGTGCGGGGGGGAATGGACAGACACGCGAGCCGCCTCCGCCTCCGGGAGGCTGCCGCTTCCCCGCTCGTTCCTTTGCCTGCGGAAGGAAGGAGGGGGAAGCGGCAGCCTCCCGGAGAAGGCTTCTTGCGCGAGCCGCCCTCCTCCGTCGCGTGAGCGCCGGCGCTGCGAAAAGGGCCTATGTGGCAGTAGCTGAGAGATGGAGAGAGAAGCAAAAGGGGTTGTACAGCAATTAAGTAATGAAAAGGGAGTGTACAGCAATTAAGTAATGTAGGTAAAAGAAGAAGGATAGTGCAAAGGAAAATCCTCATTGGCTAGACTTTTGGTTTAAAGATTAAACAGGGAGCTAAGCATATTAAAAAACCTAATCATGCAGTGTCCTTGGCATCATATATAAACTCGTTCAGCAGAAATGTGTGTGTCCAGCATTAGCATATGGACCAGTATGTTAGCACATCAGTGTCACATTCTCTTAGGTCATGGATTGCTAATGCTCTAACATTGCCAGTTAGTTGATTTATGTAAGACAGACAAGTACATGGGACTTCACATAGCTGTCTTGCTCTTCTTTTACTGCAACCAGAGTGCCAATAGGAAAGATTTGTCACAGGATATAGCTTACTTCATGGAGACTGAGAAGAACTACCTGGAGCCTTGCAGTCTCATGCAGCCCTCTCACATTACATAATTACAGCACTGTGATTCCAGTTTAACTGTCATGGCAACACACTGTGGAATCTTGGGAGTAGCAGTTGAGGGAGGCATATTCAGAAATCTCACCCAGGGAGCTCAAAAGCCTTTGCAATCTGCAAACCCTAGGATTCCACAGGATGCAGCTATGACAGTTAAACTGGAATCATAGTGCTGCAATTCTATGGTGTGAAAGGGCCCTGGATTGAAAAGGGCTTTAAAATAACCTCTATTAGGGAAGGAGGCAAAAGCTCAGAGCTTAGTATTGAGACAAATATTGATGGGGGGAACATGTAAGTCACAGTGGAGGCAGGACAGTCAAGGTGGTGCCCAGTAACTTGTGAGTAAATAGAACTGACAAATAGGGAAATGCAACACCCCTGGCCTATATGCTAATTAATGAAATGTGGGAAATAAATAGATCAAACTTGGTTTCCTAATAGTAAATACAAGATAGCACTGAGACTTCAAGAGAAGACTCAAATGTTATGGTTTGATCAGGATTTAACACTTTCTACTGGTGATTTAGACATATGCAGATCATGAGACTATAACATGAATTGATGGCTTTCAGATTACAAGAAAACAAGAGAATTCTCTTAAGCATTAAGAAGAACTTCTTGACTGTAAGAGCTGTTTGACATAGCTGGAATAGACTGCCTCAGAGCTGGTAAACTCTCCTTCTCTTGAAACAAAGGTTGATAACCATCTCTCAGGAGTGTTTTAATTATGTTCTCACATGGCCTGGGGTTGGCCTGAGTGGCCCTTGTGGTCTCTTCCAGCTCTATGATTCTATGATTCTTCTCATTCACCACTTGCCTCAGAGAAAGCCATCTTTCATAAACTCCAGAGAGCCATCTTAACAACTATATAAGCATCCATTTTGCGTTTTGTTGTTGGACTTTTATTTGTTAATTTCTTTAATGGTTTACATTTTTAACTGATTTTAACTTTATTATGGTTGAATTGTACACTGTGACGTTTAACTGTTGTAAGCTGCCTTGAGTCTCAAACTGGGAAAAGGGTGGGATATAAATAAATAAATATAAATAATTTTAATATTGCAGTGATGTGATGAAGCTACTACAACTTGCCATTTCCACAGAAGGTGGCCTAATAATGCTCCAGCACATGTCAAGAGTACAATATATGATGTCTTGTTGTTTGAATCCAGGGATCCAGAGGTACTAGTTCTGCTAGTACAAGCAGCTGCATTGGCAGGAATTGGGTTTGCTAAGGCATGAGGACAGGAACAACCTGGACTAAAGCAATCTGTTGTAAGGAAAGCCTATTTTATAGATACTATTAATGCACAGAATACTGAACACTTTTTAAAAAAAGGACTTTGAAGTGTTGTTTGGTAACCCCCACCCCAGCATGTAAGAATTGTGTAAATGAGCCATGTGTCAGCAGAAAGTCTGTGTTGTGCAAACTGTTAAGCATGTGTATAGCATATTTAACACATTTTAAAATGGCAGTTTGAATTGCTTTCTAATACACCTTCAACACGCAACAGCAGTGTGAACAAGCCCTGCATCAAGCCTTTTCCAAAGAGCTCATTTGAACTCTTTATATTGTAGATTTGGACATAGTGGTTCTGTCCAGGGTGCTAAATCAAAGTTATTTATATGATAAGGGCTAATTGAACAGTAGTTATGAAAAAAACAAACACACCTTGTGCTGTTTAGAGATGAAAGGGGGATGGAACAGCTTGGTTTGATTCTGTCAGCCCACCCACCAATCCCAAAATGCATCACTATGATCACACCTTTCTTTTTTCACAAAGCTATGGGTTACAAAGTCTCACTGAATGCTCCATGTCTCAAGAGACTGTAAAATGTTACCGCAGCAAAGGGAAGGCTCTGTGCAAATCATCAGGGAGTTAGCAAGGGCAGATGATCTCTCCTGGTTCCCGTCTCCTCATTCATCTGCAGCTGTCCTATCTACCTGATCTACAACTGCTGTTATTATTTTTATTAGCATTATGTCCAGATTAGAGAAGGCCGCTCACCAAGGTCAAGTTTTGTTTTATCTCGACAAGAATTACCCACCAAAAGCAAACCTCCATATATATGTGATTAGATGGATGGAGATTTCACAGCTGTGGGCAGCACTGCTTTTAAAAGTCAATTTGATGATGAATTCCTGAGTTACTGTTGATCCACAGAATCATTCTACACTATAGTGATATCAAGACAAGAGTGCTCATAAATCACAAGGCTAGGCCTTTCTTCCCAGCATGAGATTAGCTATTTCGTATCATTGTTCCATGGCATGATATTTGACAGCCCATTATCACATGCTTCTTTAACAACGTTATAGTAATTGCTAGTTTTTAACAAAAATTGGGTGAACAGTAAATTAGAGGAAAGAAATCATTATGAGGCAAGAGACCTGGAACCCATTTTTAGTTGCTCTTGCATTTTTCCGTTTTACACTCACTCTCTCTCCACTGCCTCTCTCCCATCACCAAACTGCTAAAGCAGAAGGCTTTTTAAAATTTCTTTATTTTGGGTGTGTGTATGTGCCTTCAAGTTGCGTATCAACTTGTTGTTGCCCCATTAATTTCATAGGGTTTTCTTAGGTAAAGAATACTCAGAAATGATTTTGCCAATTCCTTCATCTGAAATATATCCCACAGCACCTGGCATTCATTGGTGGTCTCCCCTCCAAGTTCTAACCTTGCTTAGCTTCCAAAGTTGGATGGGATCTGGTGGGTTGTGGCTTTATTCTGGTCAAATCCACTGTGTGCATAGGTTGTAAGTAATGAAGGGATATTGGAAGCCCATTTGATTTTTATTCATTTCCATTTTTCATTTATTTGATTTATTTTCAACCTTTCTCTCACAGATGGAACTTAATGCAGTTATTTTTATAGGCCCAATTTTTTTCTAGGTTAGATTCCTCTTGTATGCAGCCCATTCCATATGTTTTTTAAAAATGTTGCAAACTGCTTACTACTTGACAAGAAACACCGTTAACCACTCTGAGGTCTGGGGGTGGAGAGGCAAGAATGAGTGCAACGTTTCAGATTAGAAGCACATCTGCACAACAGATAGATAAGATATGTAGTACCTCATCTATTCACCCTCAAAAAAAAACAAGATTCATATTGGCAAAAAGCCATGTGAGGATCAAGTCAGATGATACACTTTATGTGCACTTAGAAGTAGTGTTCAGTTGATTAAAAAAATATGTTTCTACAGGTATATAAGCTTTGCTTATATCTTGGTTTGTTTTGTGATTGATTGGTCATCTGAAGATGGCCTTAATATGCCCTAATAAAATGCCCTAATAAACATGACTTTAGACCTGCACCGGATGGGGGTAGATGAATAACTTGGGAGTTCTTCTGCAAGCACATTTTGTCACTGGAATCCATTGCTTAGAATTCAAAAGAGTTTTCTATCATTTTTGAGACTTAACTTGAGAGAAAGACATTGGTAACATATGCTTTTGTAGACTTAAGTCGGCTTCATCAGATGTATGGAATGAAGTGCCTAGGAACAGATAATTATTAACAGGCTATATGTGTGAACAGCAACAGAAAAGCAAAACTTGTGGATATGGTAATAGGGTGACAAGTTCAGTTTTAACAATAGTCATTGGGGCACAAAGCAGGAGGAAAGTTATTGCCTAAAACCAAGGTGATAGAGGGAGTTATAGTATGATGCTGTCTGGAAACCAGAAAGGAGATGTGGTAAATTGGCTAAGAGAGCCTTCTGGAAGCTGAGGTGTTAACTAGTGTTATACTGTGTGTAGTGTGCCAGGAAATCATTGTCTCTGTTCAAACCACTGTCAATGGTGTGGAGTTTATGGATATATTACAGTTCTGCTATATCTTTTTCCAATCTTCTTTTGTATTTTTGTTTTTTTTGTTTTTTTGTTCAGCGACTGCTGTTCTGAGGTCCAAAATGGAATGCCCAGGAAGACTGAAATGCTCTGAAACTTTTTTTAAAAAAAATTCCCATTCCTAATGTCTGATTTGTGTCCATTTATCCTCCGGCGCAGAGACTGCCTTGTTTGCCCAATGGAGAACGCCAAAGAGCATTGTTGACAGAAAATGACATTTGTCACATTAGAGAATGAGCAAGTGAAAGACCTCTGAGATTGAAAGTGATGCCATTAAGCTGTGATGACATTTCCTGAGTAGACGTGTGGGCAGAGTTGGCATTTGAGTTTGTGGGAAGGCATTGCACCTGTCTCTCATCCATGTTGAGTATCCTCTTGTAAGTAAGTAACTGTTTGAGATTGGGAGGCTGCTTGTAGGCAAGTAAGGGCCTGCCACCAAAAGCCCTTGAGAGGGGAGCATTATTGGCCAGAGCAGGTTGAAGGTCATTGATAAAATATCAGAGTGGTCTCATTTGGGAGCTGTATGTGACCACTAGTGGGATTCTGCCATTTCCTGTCTTCAGTCTGTTCTGTAATAGATTAGTCCTTATATCTTGCCTTGCTTTGTCTTGCCTTGCTTTGTCTTGTCTTGTCTTGTCTTGTCTTCTTTTCCTTTCTTTTCTTACTTCATATGGAATGTATGTTGTAATTCCATGAGTTTGGCATCCCTGTCTTGTGTGTCTGAGCACATATGATTGTATTGGAGGGCTTGGCCATAAACTGTGGATATGATGGTGTGTTCAGGGTGGAAACTGAAGGCATGTAAGTATGTGTAGCAGCCAGTGGGTTTACAATATAGTGCAATGCTTAGGTGTCTGTTAGCTCTACGGCGGTGTCCAGAAAGTGAACATATTCCAGGCAGAGACTGATGATACAGTGGAAGTTGTTGAAATTATTGGGGAATGTCTTTGTCTTTGAATCCATTGCTCAGAGTTCTTGAGGGCAACTTCAGCTGGCTAGTTGCCTTCAGCCTTTCCTGGACAGGGATAACCTGTCTATATACTATATACTTAGACTATATACTGCCAACTTCTTGATTAGAGTACTGCAATGCAATCTAGATGAGACTACCCTTGATGATGACATAGAAGTTGCAACTAGTGAAATACCTAGCAACTATATTGCTAGTTGTCCAGGAGCCATATAATACCCGCTTTAAAGGAATTGCAATGGCTGTCAGTATGCTTTCTGTCTGAATTTTTTTTTTAAATTATATTTATTGAGTTTTTTCAACCAAGCAATATAGAAAAGGAGAATAACACAAGAATAAATATTTGTATAATAGGGAAAAAAAGGAGCATATCATTCTAGTTTTGCCTCATACACACATAAGTGCACTTCAGACGTGATCAATAGAAATTCACAATCATAGATAAGTACTTTACCACACTCTACATAAATACTCTACCCAAGATATTCTACAGATACATTTTCAAAATGTAAGCCTATTACTCTTTCCTGAGGCTTTTCAAAAAACTCTCACACCAAATCGGTTTTGTCTAATTTGAACCTTTCTGATGCAATAGTTGCATACACTTCTTTTGTTTAAACAGAGTCTGTTTCCACTTGTTACTCCAACTATGGCACCGTTGGTGAGGACCCCAGATATCATTTTGATATCAAACAATTCGGCCTTTGCTTGACCTTTCTCCAGCCACCTCACTCCACGTGTTTGCGAGGTTCTCCGGACAAGCACGGACAGGGTGTGGCCGCTAATGGTTTTACATTCTGGACCCTATTGAGGCCAGCAACTCAAGCCTCGCTCGTAGCTTCAGGGCACTTCCCATTGCAAACCTTACAATAGCCGCACGGCTCTCAGCCGAACCAGTCCTTTTAGACAGGACATTTACATACAGGCCAAACTATTGTCGTCGGGCGTTAAGCTCATCATGCAGACTTGACCTTTTCCAAACCCTTTGTCCAGCTCTAAACTCCCTTTGTTCTCACCTGGCATGCCATGGCCGGTAGGCACAAACTCCCCTATAAAAACCCTCATTTCCAAATGGTCTTTGGACTACTTTGGACTTCCATCCCGTCTTGCTGCCGGTTGTCTAAGGAAACTCCCCTCAGCGAGCCCTGCTGAGCTCTCTTCCCCGGAACCCCGCTTCTCTCCAGGAGTACGAGACCAGGTGTTGTATTGCCTCTCCCAAAAGCTCCCCGTTTCTATTTCTCAGCTAGTTAGTTTATGTCTTGTCTTGTGTATTTCTTGTCTTTAATAAAATATTGTTTATTACTTTGAAAACCTTGTCTAGCCGCTCTCTGACCCGCCGCTGTATACATAGGGTTAAAGATCCTTGCTAACGTTACCCTGCCTCTCTTTTAGCCAAGAGAGTGCTCCAATTCCCCTGATTGGTGCTTTTATTTGGTAATTTGAGTGCCCCTCCTGGGACCCCCAACATACAGGGTAACACACTGAACCTTTCCTAAACAGATAACATAGTAATAATTGATAACATTTACAAACTTGTAATTAACAGAACCAAAAAAGGACAGTTTTCAATTCACAAATGTTATATAAAAGTACTTCCCCCACTGCTGACTAAACAGCCTGATTTTTAACTTATCGGTCCCCCTCCATACTAGAAAGAGAGGGGCTCAACAGATAAATATCTAAGTACGTTATATATACCCCTGCTTCCAAATATAAATAGGTTTATCTCAGGGTATGTACGGACTTTCCCCAATCTTATTACAACATCTCCACTTTTATGATTCTTTTATTTTAGTATCCTCTCTAAACCTGTGATTGTTACACTTCCTGCTTCCAAATTTAAATGGTTTATCTAAGTTGTACGCAATTGTCCCTTATTTATTAAACAGTCTCAACTTTTGTGAGTTCTCCATAGACTGTCAAAGTGTGATTGTAACATTCCTGCTCAAATGTTTGTTTTGCTAGATCTTACACTAATTTCTCTCTCTCATTTATTTACAGTCTCAATTTTCTTATCCACTCCACTGGTTTCCCAGTTTTTAAGAATTCCTCATCTGGTTTGTTCTCATCTTTACATTTCTCAACCCCTGCAATTTCAGCCAATTTCTCTATCCATTCTTCCTCTGGTGGTGTCGTCTTCCAATATCTAGCAAGTTTGATTCTTGCTGCTGTACCATTGCCATAACACCCTGCTATCTTTGTTCTATTGATTATCCAACTGGAAATCCCAACAAGAAAATTCTGGTTTTAAGTCTAATTTTACTTGCAGTATTTTTTGAATTTTTGAACATATCCTCTTCCAGAATTCCTTAACATTTTGGCACTCCCACCATTGGTGGAAAAAGGTGCCTACCTCTTTATTACATTTCCAGCATCTATTCTTAGCATTCTTAAACATTTTAGCAATTCTCACAGGTGGGAGATACCACCTAAACCACATTTTCAATGCATTTTCTTGCAAGATGTAAGATTGTGTATATTTATGACAGTTTCTCCACACCTTCTGCCAATCACTTAAATGTATATTGTGACCTACATCACATGCCCATTTGATCATATATTCTTTTATAGTTTCTTCTTCCAATTCAATCTCCAGTATCAATTTATGCATTTTCGATAATAGGTGGGTCTCTCCACCCTGCCATTGTTTTTCTAACAGAGAGGGTTCCAAGGTTATACCCCCCATTTCCATATCTTTTTTGAACCTCTCTTTGATCTGGAGATAGGGAAGCCACTGTATATTCATACCTTCTTTTTGAAGTTGTTGTTGTTCTTTCAATTTAATTATCCCACCTTCTAGGTAAGCTAGATCTTTATAAGTATACCATTCACCCTCTCTCCTTAAGCCATTTATCTGAAGTGCTTCATCTGGAGAGGTGGTCGGTGGCAACTTAGCACATAGAAGCGGTTTATACTTGATCCAAATCCTAAAAAGAGATTTCCGAATCACACATCGGAGGAACACTTTCTGCACCTCGGCCTTACCATACCATAAATAGGTATGCCACCCAAAGTGCAGATCGTGCACAATCTGCTTTCTGTCTGAATTTAAGGTACTGGTCCCTAAACAGCTTGTGACCTGAGAACAGAAGAGCACTCCCTCATATATGACTGCCTGAGGATCGAAGCATACTGAAGGAGTTCTCCTCTATGTTGAGCTGTTAGGAGCAATGCGCAGTATGAAGACGTCAAACAGGATCTTCTCTGCAGTGGCACCACTTTGAAAGCCCAGTTGGTGCTAATGCTGGCTTTGTTCCAGCACCAAATTAAAACATGGCTTTTGGACAAAGTGCTTGGTTTCTAATGATTTTGCCCCATTCTCTACAGGCATATGATTTTAAACAGTTATAATAATTTAATATGCTTTTAGAATATTATAATTAATTTTTACTAATTTAAAGTGTAATTTGTTCTAAACTGCTTTCAACTGATTTTATCTATATGCTGATCTTTAATCTTGTGGCAAAGGATAGGATATAAATGTAAGTTAGGAAAGATATGAATTTTGTGGAAATCCATTCCATTCTCACCTGCTTTTTTTGCATTTCTTGTTTGCTGTATGAGCCATGGCCTTTTCAATAAAATGTGGTTTCTGTCAAGTAAAACTCATTCAGACAATTACTTTCTAAAATGCAGGGCAGAATGGGGTTTGAATCTGTGAGCTGCAGGAAAGTTGTCCAGCATAAACCCATTTGGGATGCATCTGTATGTATGTATGTATGTATGTATTTATTGGATTTATATCTCCCCTTTCTCCCAGATGAGATTTTAATACATTCCTCCCAAAAGATCTTACTTCAGTGATGTTTTTGACAAATTGTCTCCTGAACACTTGAAGAAAACGGCCATATGAAGATCTGATAACTGCTTATGGGAGGTGAAATCTAGTACTAAAACCCGCTCAAGATACTATCTGATAATTATACTACGATGATTAAGAGTGATCAGACAGACAAGAGATAGTCTACATGTTTCTGTGAGGAGTCTTGATCCCAAGCATATATACAAGGAGACTTGATCACCACTTTCCTGGCTTCCTCAGTGCTTTAAAGCCAGGACTTGTATGTATCTTCTTTCTGTTCTGAATTTTCCATATCCATCAGTAGCTCAGTGCATCCATTTTGCAAAGTAAACTTGAGCCATGACAGAAGTTGCTTTGGCAGCACCTCTGCCCTTTGTTCTGGCTAGAAGCAGGAAGTTGGCAGGGAGGCTGATGCCTCCTGCCTAGGTTTGGCAGCTGTAAGGACTCTCTTCACCAGAGAGAATGACACGACAAGCCAAGCTATCAGCACATTCCTTTGTGGCTGTACAGTGAGTCCCACCACTTTCATTTAGGAATTCACAAAAGCCAAGCTAAAGTAGGCTGGCAGATAAAGACCAGGCCAGAAGAGACTTCTGCCAGTACACTTGCTTGGAAAAAGGGTACCCAGCAAAAGCCACTTGGCAGAAAGAGAGAGAGGTTTTGCCAAGGGAGGCTGGCAGAAATGAGCTTCCCAACCTAGGTTCTGATGGTATGCCCTTTATAAAAGGATTCTTTATCTTCCAGGTGCCAGCTGAGTGATTTATGGCTTGGCAGGAAAGTAATATGATTAGTGGCAGCTTTGATACAGTTTGTCTGGCCTTAGGTGTGGGGTACTTAGGAATGTCACACATGTAGGGAGACCAGGTGCAAGACTGCCCAGGAGCTGGAAGTATAGCAGGGAAGGCAGGATTTTATGTCCCAACCCTGTTGCATGCCTCTCTCTCTTTTTTTTCTTATTGCCAAGGTATGATTGACTAAATGCTATTTAATAGCTTATGTGTTGGCAGGGCTGGTGCTTGAGAATGTCAACAGATCTGTGGCTGTAACATAGGCATGGTAACAGAAGGGGGTGGAATTGCCTCACGTTGGAGTAAATTTTAATTACTCTTAGGCTCTGGATATGTGATTGTATATTGACAAGGGTTAGAATATAGACTTAGCTTAAGTTGGGCATGGTAAGAATAAAAATATTATGCCCTGTTGGTGCAACACTGCAGGCATAGAGTACCAATAGAATTCTGGGTCACATCTTCCTGTCTTCCCTAAAACTTAGCGCGAGTTCGTATATCCATCCCCATCATGGAGTCACTATGACATTATAACTGTTCTTTGTTAAGGGTGAAACAGAAAAGCTTTGGAGATAGGGTTTTTCTGGCACCTCACTCTAATATACTTCACTGGAGACCATTCATGCATTCAGCTGTGTGAGTGACAACAAATTGCTGGAGGAATGTGGTTGCTTGAATCAGGTCTTAGTGTTTAGGAAGAATAGATGGACTTGTAAGAAATCAATTTTTTTAAAAAAGAGGGAGGATTATCTGATAATGTTATGCTTACCTGGACCTGGATGATCAGTGTTGTTGCTGGAGAGAGTAACCATTTGATGGTCTCCATGAGACAGACCAGGATGTTGGTTACAGCATGTGACAAGGATGGGGTATGCCAGCTATGTCAGCCTGATTGCCCCTTCTGTTGCCCTCTTTGATCTTCACTGCACGAGACCCTTGGATGGTCTTGGGCATCTCAATTGGCCTGATTGCTTGGTTGACAGGGACAGAGCAAGTTCTGTCCATCCCATACTGCTGCTAACTAATTGTTCAGGGTTTATCATTTTGCTTTGTGGGCTAGTTTAACTTAATTAATTTAATCTTTGTGGTTAATTGGTGGTTGGCTGGCTTGTGAGCCCATAGGTCCAGTGAGGGGGTCTTACTGAGGGCTTGCCCCGTTGGGCATTAATTGTATCAATTGTCAATTTGGTTGCTGTTTTTCCTCATGAATCTTTGCATGTTGGGGTTATAATAGTATAAAAGAAGGAGGAGAACAATACCACAATACAAGTAATTTAGGCAAACCATTCATATAAAAGTTTAATAAAAAGGAAACAAGAAATGGAAAGTGTAGTCAACAGACAGATTCTGAATGAGTTGCAGATGGCATCAGTTCTCTACCAACTCATGTGAATGAACTAGTTCCAGCTTACCCACATATGAAAGGGAGCCAAAGAAAACAATGGAGGTTTAAAATCATCCAAAGGAGTAAACCTAAAATTGAATTCTTCATATTTATCAGTCTGGTGTCACATCTTCCCTTATGCCATCGTTCCACATGAAAGTAACACAAGCACCTCAATTAAAGATTTGGAAGTTTCACATTCCCACTCAGTGAAAACTGAAGTATAAAATCCTGTAGCCTATTTTATTTATGGAGGGAAGATAGTAATGTAAAATAAGCTTTGATTGTGTTCCATCTTATCCTGAGCCCACAATGGTGCCAGACTTTAAGCCACAGAATAATTTTTGTTTCCTGTTGCATTGTTCAGCAGTAGCCTTAATTTCCATTAAAATATCCCTTTCCACCCTGACTTGGTGGGAAGAGAAGGATACAGAGGACTGAGGGAGCACTGGCAGGATTAGGAACCTCCCTGTGTATCTCATTTAGTTATTTGTTTAAGATCTAACAAGAAGGTTGCCAGCAATGTCAAAGACTGAACCATTTTGCCTTTTGGATGTAGAGTAAAAGGAATGAAGTAAAAATAAAGCTTGGACTAGATTCTCTCTTGCTTTCTGCTCAAATCTATACAAAAGGAAAACACTTAATGACAGAAATGGTTTTGAACTTAATAAAAGTCCATCACAGTTTGAAATTACCTGGGGTCGTTTCACACTGCACAATTATAGGACTATGATTCAGTTTTAATGGCCATGGCTGCCTCCTGTGGAATCCTGGGGTTTGTGGCTTAGTGAAGCATTAGAGTTCTCTGGCTGAGAATTCTAAATACTCCTCCTTAAACTACAGATCACTGAATTCCATAGAATGGGACAATAGCAGTTAAAGTGGAACCACAGTGCTATAACTTGTAGTGTGAAAGAGCCCCTCATCTGCCTTCAAAAAGAAGCCAGTTATTGTTGTTTTATCTGGTGCTGTGGGCAGGTACAGGAATTATGACAAAGGGCTGAAGAAGAGGGCCACTGAATATGTATGGAGCATGCCGGATGGTGCTGAAGACCAAGACAGTCTTAATGTTATTTAGGACACAGGGGAATATAACACCAGTCCTGCATCCAAATTGTGATGGGTCTTGCAGCAGAGATTACAAATTAATCAGATATGTATTTTTCACCAGTTTTGTGCCTCATTACTTGGTGTCAGTCCTGAATAGACTTCCCTCTCCTCTAAAAATACAAACAATGCCATCACCTCCTAAAGTCTGAGAAAATTACTTTTTGCATTACGACTCCCAGAATCTCATGCCCAGAGATTTCTGGGAGCTGTAGTTAAAATAGACACATGAGCCACTCTCCAAACTCTGCCTCCTCCATATTCAGACTGGCAGTCTATTTTGTACAGCACAAAATAGAACTGAAGTCACCTTCTGTGTGATATTGCCATCGATCTGTCTATGGCAGACAGTGGTTGCTGAATTCGTGTCTCCAAGTTAGCATCTTCCCTGATGAATCATGTCGGGAAAAGGGCTGGTATTTTGTTACCCTTGTAGCTTTGTGGGCTTTTGTCCAGTGAGGCCACATTTCCCCATTTTTCTTTCTGCAGCCCCTCTCATATTTTCGAAGAGTGAGTTACAAATCGATTCTGTAGTTACTGAAAATTGCTCTTCACACATGAGAGACATTAACAAGTTGGCACTGGCTGGCAGTGCTTGGCTTTGAATCCCATTTCCAACATCAGCCCAGGTAATAAAACAGGCTTACTGCTGCTCTTTGTCCTATCTGTTCTTATGGACAGATGGTTTAACAGTAGCTATCTTTCCTTGTGCCCTGGTTTGCATCAGGTTGTGCCTCAGCAAATCTAATTGCCGTGTCAGCAGTGGGGACCAGCTATTCCCACATAATATTACATTTGAGAAATATCCACTCTCTGCATTGTGAGAATTTGCACCTGATGCTCTTTTCAAAGTTTGTGCTACTTACAGAAGAGTTTCCTAAGAGGAAGTTGTTGTTATTGTTTTGATTGTTATTATTTATTTTGTTTTCAGGAAATGTATTAATTTGTGAAGGCTGTTTCTGTCAAGCGGTGATATGCAGCTAGTGAATCTGTGAGCTTTGCTGACTTGGTTACATCACCTTCGGTTGGTGAAATACATAGCATGCCAGAGGAAGTAATGAATCTGCAACCTAATTTGCTGAAACTGCGAAAACAAGTCAATAGAAGTCAATTTTCAAAGGATGTAGATTTGATTTCGCGTATTCATCACAGGAAATTAATACTCAGATTGGATAAATGCTGCTTGTTTCCACACCCACGATGGGTTATCATCTTGTCCTTTCCTGCACCATACCGTTAAAAATATGTTTATCTCTGTATAGCGAGATTTGGCATCATGACTCCACTTTTATTGAGAGAGAAGGAGAGATTCACAACATTGAAATTAGATTGCAGTAGTTTCCATTTGATATTATTCCCCAGTGGCAGTAGTGTAATATGTTCCAGATGAAAAGTTGTAGCTTTGAACATGATGTTAAGGGCCATTATGAATATGATACAGAGACCAACCCAGATTTGACACCAAATGCACATTTAGACCCTGTTAGGTGTATATGTGAAAACTGTTAATGCACAAGGCAAACTACAAGTGACCCTAAACATATGTAAGCATTTAATATGCATGGCTCTTATTCCTTAAATATCACGTATGTGTTTTTATATAAATAGCATGTTCTTTAAATGTGTGGGGTAGTAAAAAGTAGGATTAGAAACACAGTATGTCCATATGTTAAACCCTTTACCCCATCCCAGAAAGTGTCATGGGTCCTAAAAGAGAAACTTCCACTGGTGAGCATGGAAATTTCTGGGGCTGATAGCAGTGTGTGGGACCATAGAATGGCAGGGGACCATAGTTGGTGGGACCATAGAATGGCAGGGGAAGGTTTAATCCTTCATTACCACACACCATAGTCCCTTGGTTCTGATCTATCACTCATTCATTCACTCATTTATACACAGCTTTTATTGAAAGAATAAAAACCATGCACATGAAATGCTTACACGTACTTATCATCACACATGGTTTGATCCAGTGAAATGACCCTAGGATAAATTCAGGAGTGGAATTTCCCATCATATATTTAAATGCTTTCTCAGACTTGAAAACCTTTTGTAGATATTAGTGGTGGGGAGGAGGAATAGATAATGGGGAGGGTTGGGGAGACAATGGCCATTCCTCATTAGACCATTACAGCACTATTATCCCACTTTCAACATCCTATGGAATCCTGGGGTTTGCAGTTTCAGGAGGGGCCAGAGAGGCCTGAACCACACATCATTAGGAACTTTAACACAGTACAGTTGGCCCTCCACGTTTGTGGGTTTGGCTTTCACAGATTTGATTATTTGCAAGTTTCTCCAACCCCTGTCTGCCCCACCTTAAGTGCTTCTTTTCCAGGGGAACCTTCCCTTTCTACGGCTCCAATCTGGCTGCACAGTCCTTTAAAAACTCACTTCTGGTCCTCTTCCGTCTCCACTGGCTGCTGCTTGGCCAGCTAAAGATGGCTCACAGCCTGATTTCTCAGCACCACAAACCCTTTCCCACTGCCCACACATACCCAAAGAAGGAGATAGGTAAGAGAGGAAGTATAGGGCTACCATGCTGATCCATCTCCTTTCCCTCTCCTTTTTTTGACCTGGTTTGGACCCTGGGTGCTCATTCTCCCACCATGCCTTGGCCCCCTTTCCACAGACAGATACACATATTTTGATATTTGTGATTTTTCCACTTTTGTGAGGGTCCTGTGCCACTAACCCTAGGAAATGTGGAGGGCCAACTGTATTGCTAATATGGACTTTCTGTTTTCTTAAGTAATGAGAAATGCAGGACATGCACTAGGCTTTAGGGTTTTTTTTGAAAGAGAAAGCACTAAACCTGTCTGAGATCTTAGTCATGTCTATTTATATATGTACAAGTAGAGGATTCCTCAATATACATTCTCATCCTGTTACTTCCGGTATGGCATCCTTGGAGAGGGCTCCCAGATATCACTTTGATATCATTGAATTTGGCCGTTGCTGGACTGGCTCGCAGTTACCTCATTCCACGTGTTTGCGGGTTCTCTGGACAAGCACGGACAGAGTGCGGCCGTTAATGGTTTGCATTCCATTCCTCATTGAAGCCAGCAACTCAAACCTCACCCGCAGCTTTAGGGAACTTCCCGCCGCAAACTTCACAATAGCCACATGGCTTTCAGTCAAGTTACTCTTTTATGTTGGGTCATCAACGTCCCAGCCACAGTATTGTCTTCACACGCAAATCCAATCATGCTAAACTTGACCTTTCCAAATCCTTTGTCCAGCACCAAAACTCCTTTTGTTCTCCCCGGGATTGCCGAAAGGAACAAACTGCCCTATAAAACCCCCTCACTTTTAACCGGTCTTTGGATCACTTTGGACTGCCATCCCGCCTTGCTGCCGGTTGTCTAAGGGACTCCCCTCAGCTCCCCAGGCTGAGCTTTCTTCCCCGGAACCCCTCTTCTCTCCAGGACTACGAGACAGGTCATATTGCCTTCCCCAACAAACCTCCGTTTCTCTTTCCAAGTTAGTTAGTTTATGTCTTGTCTTTCGTGTTTTTGCCTTTAATAAAGAATTGTCTATTATTTGGAAAACCTTGTCTAGCTACTCTCTGACCTGCTGCTGTATACATAGGGTAAAAGATCTCGTTACGTTACCCTGCCTCTTGCTAGCCAAACAGTGTTCAGGCTAATTTTCACCAATACGGTATTTTAATTGGCAATCTGGGCGTCCCTCCTGGGACCCCCCAATTCTCAGGGTAACAATCCCTAAGAAAGGGGACACAGACAGTTGTACTAATCATTGGACCATTGCATAGATCTTCCATGCAAAGTGATGCTTTTAACAGATAGGGGTGAGATATGTCAGATGTCTAAGAAAAAAAAATCAGAAAGGTTTTCAGAAAGAATATCAGAAGAAAAACAAATTTTGCTTTAAAGATTATGGCAAAGTCTTGAGTAGATTGTGCAGATCATGATAAATTATGAATTGCTGAAAAAGAAATGGGTTTGCAACAACATCTGGTTGCCTGGATGCATAAACTATAGACAAGGGACAATATGGCAAAACAGAATGATTTCCCATTGGCAAGGAGGTAAAACAAGGCTGCATTTTCTCACTTTATCTGTTCAGTTTACATGCAGAACATAATGCAGCAAGTACAAAAACAGGGTTAAAGCTGAATATTAAGAAAATAAAGATAACAAGCACAGATGATTTACATAACTTTAATGTGGGTAATGAAGACTTTGAAATAGTTAAAGATTTTCTATACCTTGGCTCAGTCGTTAATCAAAATGGAGAAAAACATTAAGGCTGGGTAGGGCAGATGTGAGGAAACTAGATATGATCCTTGAGAATGAAGATATGTGATTAAATACCAAAATCAGGATAACCCATGCCTTAGTATTGAGACTATTGTACTTTGGACATACCATGAGACAATGTAACACATTGGAAAAAAACAATAATGCTGGACAAAGTGGAAGGCAATAGGAAAAGAGGAAGACTGCACTACAAGTGGATTGATTCCATTAAGAAAGCCACAACACTGAGTTTGTAAGACCTGAGCAGTGCAACCTGTAATTCGGCATCATTTCCCTCAAGTGCTACAGCCCAGTTTAACTCTAGCTGAAAACTCTCTGTTTTCTACCTCCCTGTCCAAATTGCAACTGTAAAAGTTCCTTTTAGCTGGCCCTTCCCTTCCTCAGACTCTAATATCTAAAAGTCTAGGGTGAGAAGGATCCACTCAGCCCTTTTGTTCAGCTCCTGGTCATTACCTATCAAGTTTATCCAGCAAAATGATCAAGACAGCCACATTCTCATACTCTTATATCACTGCAGCTTCTTAAACCTTTTCTTTTTTTAACTTTGTCCATTTTGTAGAATGATTTTCCACTTTAAGCAGGAGGGATTTCTGGCATCCTAGGAAAAAGCCAGATATATTTTGGGATTTTTTTTTTTTTTTGCAGGTTAATGGCAGTTGAATTTGGCATTCTTTCAGCTGGAAATTTTTGTTGATACAATTAAGCTGTATTTTTAGTTGCTTCTAGTTTTAAATGTGTGGTTTTAGATTTCAGTGTTTTATAATTGATATCCATTTTGTTGTTGTTATTATTGATATGTACATTCTGGTTTTTGTTGTAATTATATACCATTTGGGATGTTATCTGTTTAGCAGTGAATGCACAATCTCAATTTTAAAGATATGAATCTGAAAGTTCCCTTCTGTCTCTTTCCTTTTGCTCGAGTGACAGGATCTTTCCTGAGGAAAACTCTTCAGTCTTTTGCTCCTTGATTGCCACAATTATCTCTTCTCCACTTCTCTGACCATCCCATTTTTCACTTGGGACTTTGGACTAGACAGGCCCATCATCATTTTCCTTAAAGTTATTGTTATGTAGCTGAACTGAGAGACAGGATGGTTTGAGTATTGTCCTACAGCTCTGGAGACCAGGGTTTGAATATCCACTCACCCATGGAAACCCACTTGATGACATTGGGCATTCTCTCTCAGCCTCAGAGAAAGGCAAAGGCAATCCTCTTTGAACAAATCCTGGCAAGAAAGCCCTGTGATTTGATTGCTGTAAGTTGGAAATGATTTGAAGGCACACAACAACAAAGCTGAACTAGGGGAAAGTGTCATGTCACACCATGCTTAGCCTGGGATGCAAATTCATAACTGTGTTAAAACTGACTCTAAACTACATCATTGACACTAATGCAATGAGGAGTTTGTCTTATAAATATAGGCACTACCATGAAATGGTTATCCTAAAACTTTCATATTACATGGATGTCCATGGTTATGAATCTTACAGCTCAATCTTATAAATGTTAACTTGGAAGTATGCTCCACTCAGAAAGGAAAATGAAGTGGTGGCTAGTGTCTGTTGGGACTGATAGGGTAGAGGACAAGGTAGCTCATTGGAAGCACAGCCAAAGCCAACAGTAGAGAGAAACAAATAATTCAGGTTTTGTTCCTCCTCCCTTACAGTGATACAAAGAACTGCTATACAAGCCTTTAATATTTAATGCCTAACTAAAATAGAAAATAGTCTCTTATCTTGGTTCAGTAGGCTTATGTTCTGTCATACTTTATTATCTTCTAAGGGAGTAGGTAGGACTTTCTACCATCTCCTCTAGTTGTGGAATTTCTCTGTGGACTGAGCAGAATGGGGTCTCAAGATGGATTCTAGAATTCCTCAGTATTGAGCAGGAGTGTTATTCAAGGAGACACCCCCTGCTCAGTAAGGGAACCACATGTACCTTTGAGCCAAGACCCTATTCTGGTATGAGAAAGGAAAGGCTTAAAAACCAGGTGGCATTAGGGCTACCAGAGTGAAAACTGGAGACAGCTCATATGCCTTTAATGGTTGTATAGAACAGAAAATTTCAGCAGGTCTAACTGGTACATCAGCTGAAATTCTCTCTACTATGCAGCTTTTAAAGGCATGGGAGCAGTCTCCACTTTTCATTCTGGCAACCCTAGGTGACACTGGTCAGATAGGGATTGGTTCAGCACCTGATTGTCTTCATACATCTTTAGCATTACTTTTCAAGCTCATTTCCAGAGTTATCTTTATAACTGGACATGTTGGTGGCCTATTTTGTTCATAGTCTTCTGGGATATGGACAATGAGCAGCTTCTCCTACCTGCAGCCTGTTCTGGGCTCTAAAACAGGTGACTGGCATATCTGCTGTTGCATCGATGATTTTCTCAGCTGTGATGTGGGAGGAAGGCCCAGTGACAGTCAGCAGCCTAACTGCAGAGAGGGTTAAAGCCAAGGTTTAAGGGACTGGAGAAAAAGACTGACCAGGTCTGCCTGTCTAAGAAAAGCTACAGCAGAGCATAATATCAGGAGCAGGAAACTGGAACCACATTGTAGAAAGCCATGTTTAAGAATATTTTCAGAAATGTGTTTCCTTGAAACTATATGATATCCAAATCTTGTGAACTTTAATGGGGTCAAACAAAATATGGCAGAGTATATTGAAAAGGCAGAGTTCTGAAGATAGCTGCTGCTAACACAAGTGCAGCTCCTTCTGAACAGAGGTTCTAGTCTGGAGACCTGGAATATAAATCAGGAAACCTTCTAATAGTACTGTAGCTAGGTATGGTCAGAGTGATCTTTTTCCAGGTGTCCCACTGATCAGTGAGGATGGTAGAACTCCTTAGCTTCCTACAGCAAATAAAACATTTCAGTGAACTCAAGAGTTATTAGTGTCCTCTCCTCCACCTCCACATAGATTCACTTGAGTTTATGGAGCAGGTGAGATTACATTCTCCAGCATGCTCTGGAAATTCTGTATAGCAGCCATTTCTTTGGCCTCTTTGGAGTACATCCATTTAAAATTTTTTCTTTTCCTATACTTTCCCCCCTTTCCTTAAAGTTTTTCTCTCTCCTTCAAGTGTTCAAATGGTACCCACCATAGTATTTAAGGTGTTATGTTATTTCGCCCTGCACTCGTGTTTTTACTTTCTGCCCATGAACAGAACAAAACAAATTACATTCTGCTTCTTACCTTCTTATCAGTGTGCAGTTTTAGTAGAAGAAAGTGGGCCCAGTGCAAACTTGTAACATGGCATCCCTCTGTTACCCTGATTTCTGAGGTCCCGAGAGGGACACCTCAGTGTGCTCCAAATATTGGGGAATGGGAATTAGCTAGAGCACAAGCTAAAGCAATGCAAGAGGAAGGGCAAAGCAGAAAGATCTTGAACCCAATGTTTACAGGGCCAGGCAGAGTCACAAACCAAGCAGAAGTAAACTATAATTGTTTTATTTATTAAAAAGACAGTCAATGTGCACGTATACAATCACTCACACAGACCTAAGAAGAGAAAGGTAGGACACTGGATAGAGGATTTTGAGAGGGATTTTTCAGGGGAAATACTACACCTGATCCTGTAGCCTGGGTAGTCAGGAGAAAGTCAATTGGAGGGGAGATTCTCAGCATGTGGAAGCTCAGGGGAAGGCTCGGCGAACGGAGCAGCAGCAAGGCAGGATGGAAGACAGGAGTGATCCGAAGAAGCGCTCAAAATCATGGGTTCTTATAAGGGAAAATGTGTCTGTAGGGTAGTCCGTTCTCGGGGAAAACAATGGGTTTCAGATTGGAGACAAAGCCTCCGAAAGGTCAGTACTTAGAATGATTGAATTTTGACAGAGTTGTCAATAGCGCAGACAGTATGCAAATAGGAAGTGCTTGACAATTGGCTATTTGGAAGCGCTGATCTTGTCAAGCTGCCTGCTCAGGGCAGAGAATCTTCTGTATGCTGCATGCATACATAATGTATTTTCAAAGTGTAGTTGCCTGGAGGTCTTCTGAAGCTGCATTACGGCAGATTATTGGCCTGCCTGGATTTAGCTTGTATTTTTCAGCTAGTTTGGACAGGTCTGTGTGTGGGTTTGTCCAGGGGCCTCACAAGCATGTGGAGAGGAACGGTTTGGGATGGCCAATCTCTTGATATAAAATTATATTTAATAAGCCCTGAGCTCAGACTATACACTACAGTAACACCTCCCACACATACCATAAACCCATCCCATACACATAGTCACCAGAGTCATGAAATAATAATTTCTTTTTTAATTCTGAAATCACACATTCAGCATTTCTGAAGTTACACCATGGCTAACACTGGACTCTTCTGCAATGCTTCCCCCAATATGTCCTCTTAGTTCCATTTAAAAATAGCATCAAGCCTAAGAAACTTTTGTTGTTTTGTTGTGAGCCTTCAAGTTGTTTCTGACTTATGGTGACTCTAAGACAAACCTATCATGGGGGCTTTCAGGGTCTGACAGTGTGTATGACATGCCCAAAGTCACCCAGTGGGTTTCCATGAGCAAGCAGAGAATCAAACCCTGGTCTCCAGGGTCATAGTCCAATGCTCAAACCGCTACATCATGCCGGTTCTCCAAGAACTTACTGACTTTTTTAAAAAAATAACATTTGCCTCCCCCTCATTTTCCTCCTCCAACCCTTGCATTCCTTACTCCAGGCTTGTGTTTAAAACAGGGTTTTTCTCCTTTTTGTGAGCAAAGTCCCTATTCCACTATTGAGGGTGTGGCCTCTCAGCCATGTGGTTGTGGTTGTTTATTGGCTGCTGATTAGTCAGGTGCTCCTTTCTCAAGATGGATGCCAGAAGTAATTAGAACTCCAGAACTCTCCTCTTCTTTGTCTGAGGGGAAAGTACTCATAAGCCTTTTAGGTTGTCTTTTTTCTCCCCTACTCAAACACTGTGGCAGAGGCAAAGGAATGCGGGGGGGGGATCGAGAGAGAAATGGGAGGGGAATCATGGGGGGGTATTGCTTTTTTCCCACTTTTGAGAGGGTTCTTCACACCTAACCCTCACAAATGTGGAGGGGCTACTGTATATAAATTAAAAATGATACGAAACATTCATTAAAAAAATTAAATATAATATTTAAAGAACAATTAAATAATTTGTGAAGTTAAAACATTAAAAATATTAAGATGCCTTAAAAGACTATATATGAATCTTTAAAACTGCACAGCACAAAAAGGCCTATCCTGGCAAGTTTGCAAACGCCTGATGGCATAAGAATGTTCTAACCTGCAAATGGAAGGTGAGCATGGATGGGGTGATTCTGGCTTCTCTAGGAAAGTAGTTTCAAAGTGTGGAAGCAGCCACTGAGAAGGTACTCTCCCTTATTCCCACCAAACAAGCCTGAGAGGGTAGTGGGACAGAGGGAGGGGGCTCTCCAGACAACCTTAGAGCTCTATTGGGCTCATAAAAGGAGATACGGTCCTTCAAATAACCTCAGCCCTTGCTGTATAGGGCTTTATAGGTCAAAACCAGCACTTTGAATTGGGCCCAGAAACAGACCAGTAGCCAACGGAGCTGTTGCAATAAGAGAGGTGTGTGCTCCCTTTAGCCAGCCCCAGTTAAAAACCTGGCTGCAGCTCTTTGGGCCTATTGAAAAAAAAAGTGTAGGGGGGAACAGAAGAATTACTAATAATTATGACTACATATTATTACATCATTAGATTTCTTATTACTCAAATAAATAAATAAATCCATAAACAGCTCCCAGTCTTTCAAACAATCTTCAGTTGTTCTGTCTTCTAAAATCCTTGTCAATTTTGCAACTTTGTCAGGATCTGCAACTTTTAACAACCCATTATTCTGTCCTTGGTGCCTAATAATAGTATTCTTGGTATTGTAAATCTATTAATGTTTTTACTTTTTAATTGGAGCAGTAAAGCTTCAAACACAGCTATTCCCCTCTGGCCTTTTTTATTACAAAGTCATAGTTTATCTATCCAAAGTAAACTTGTCTTTCAAATTCACATATGATAAACCAGACAGTGCAGGAGCATAACCATTCTTTCCCTCATAGTAAGAGGGTGGCAATAAGAGATGGATAATGTACTGTTTTGGATTACAGTTCCTGGAACTCCATATCAGCATGGCCACTGATCATGCTTGTTTTGTGGATTCTAAGAGTTATAGTCTGAGAATATAACTTTTCCAGGTTCAGGTTGCAACCTGATCAGCCTTTGTAGGAAGGGATTTATCTGCCAAGTTCCACAAAGTTTGGATTTATTTCAGATAGATGGGGTCTGGGTGGGGTATTGCTCCAACTGTCCTGATGGATCACTGTCCTGTGGGAAGCTGCCTTCTCTGGAAAACTGCCAAACCATATAGTTGGCACATCCAGATGATGGGATGACCTGGCTCTCCAGATGCTTGTCAGAAAACATCTGGAAGGCTGAACAATGCTTGATTCCAGTCTGTAACACGGAGTGGAAGCAGTACTTTGCCATGTTCTTGCAGATGCAAAGCATGTACTCTTCTGTTTCTTCCTGAGCTACATAGAATTTGTTCATTTCAGCAAGCTTTTCCTCTAGGAAGTACACACAGGAATGCAACAGTAGGCTGCATTGTACTCCTGTGTATACTTGCTTGGAGCAAATTCCACTGAACTGAATGGAACTTCCTTACAGACCTAAGAATAGGTTGTGTCCTGAAGAACCTGAAGTGATTGTTTGTTAATTACAGTCCTCCTCCACATTTATGGGTTTGACCTTCACAAATGTAATTATTCATGAGGCACGTGCTTGCCTTCCACCCCCCACCCTTCTTCTTCCTCTCATTCCCTTGCATTCCTCACCTTGGGCTTGTGAGTCTTGTGTTTAAAATGGACTTTTTTTTCCCTTTTGGGTGACCAAAGCTCCCTCCCACTGCTGGAGATATGTCCTCTCTGCCATGTGGCTGCACATTCTGCTCTGTAATGGCTGCTGATTGGTCAGGTGGTCTCTTTGCTCCTACATCTCCTTTCTCAAGATGGTGACCAGAAGTAGATAGAACCCCAGAACTCCCATATTCTCACTCTGAGGGGAAAGTACCAAGAAGCCTTTTAGCTTGTCCCCCCCACCCCCGCAAAACTCTGGAGGGGAATGCAGGGGGAATTGGGGAAGAGTTATTCACAGCTTTTCCACTTTTGTGAGGGTACTGCACCCCAAACCCTCACAAATGTGGAGGGACTACTGTACCTCTTTTTGACTGAATGTACATAAATATATCCCACTGGCAGGGAAACAATGACCAGATAAACGCCAATTGCGATAAAAAGCTGTATTTTTCTTCCCACAGTGTACCAGTTCTTAGTTTTTTTATGGGAACAGTTGGCACGCTTTATAGTATATATACCAAATGTAGCTGTATCACAGACATCATCCAGTGTTTCATAGGAATATTCTGTGCAACTATCAATGATAGATCAAGAACAGATGCTTAAATGCCTTAATGTCAACTGCCCAAGAACAAGAGCTGCCCAAGAAGCAGAGCTGGTGGAAAGTATGGGTGCAGACGCAAGGAGGGAAAACTTGCAGCCTTCAAGATGTTGTTGTGCAGTTCCTAGTGGCCAGAGCCAACATAGTCAATGGTGAGGAATAATGGGTGTTGCAGAAGTATATATTGCTTCCCACAGCTAGCAATTTTTGCAGTTTTCACTGTTGTGACATTTTCCTGCTATGCTTAAGTTTTGTTTTGCTGCATTTGTATTTCTTTACACCATTTAGAGCACTCAGGAGCATCCATCACTGCCTATCATTTGATCAGCCAAAGGCTTCTGTAGACACAAATCATCATGATTTCATGAATGTTTCCCCACAGAGAATTCTAATTTCTCTCTGCAGTGTGGGTTACTCAGCCATATAGAACTCTGTAATATATGGAATTGCGCTGTGAGTGAACTGCAGGGATACCCGCAGGTTGAATACGGCACACTAAGAATATCTTCCAGGCTAGTTGTATTCTCAAGAACTTGTATGGTATAGTGGCTTGATTCAGTTCCCCACTCAGTCAAGCAAACCCACTGGGTCACCTTGTGCATGTCACACACTCTCAGCCCCAGAAAACCCCATGATAGTTTTGCTTTAGGGTCACCATAAGTTGGAAATGACTTGAAGGCACACAACATCAACAAACTGTATTCTCAAGTAGCTGTTTGCATGTCAGTGTAGCTTGCATAGATTACAAACCTGGATGGCATTACAAACACTATCTAGTTCAGGAACATAAGATGCAACAATGGTCACCAATTCTGATGGCTTTAAAAGGGGATGAAATAGAGTCACTAAGAATAGATCCATCAATAGTACTAGTCAGGATGACTGCATATCACCCCTAGTATCAGAACCAGTGGCTGAGGAATAGAAGGTGGAGGAAGGAGTGGTACTCATGTCCTGTAGGCAATTGGTTGACCATTGTTTGAGCAGAATATTTGCTTAGGTAGACCTCTGGTCTGTTCCAGCATTTTTAAAAATGTTCTTCATGTTTACATTTCTTGGATGCACTTTTCTGAAACTCAAGACTTCTTATAATAAAACTGTACAACAATTAAAAACAAAAGCAGTAGGTGACTTTTTTTTTTAATGAGAACCTCCTCATAAGAATTATCAATAGGCCTTATTTAAAATAAAAAATTATCCCTTCTCAAAATCCCATTTTTTTGTAATGTGAGCTTTCTACTTGGACTCAGATTCTTTGTAAATCTTAATTGTATGGCCTTTTCATTTTGATCAGAGAGATCTGCTTGGCAACAGCAGTGAAA
The DNA here is from genome assembly GCA_948474755.1 of Ctenosaura bakeri. Lineage (NCBI taxonomy): Eukaryota > Metazoa > Chordata > Lepidosauria > Squamata > Iguanidae > Ctenosaura > Ctenosaura bakeri. The sequence goes on from CAOLHI010002202.1 coordinate 117,820, forward strand.
GCCAATTTAAGTGTCCTTTCCTACAGTGAAGTATTACATGGACCAGAAAAACAGGTGGCAGGCAATTTCCTGAAAAATCAGTCCTTTTTAAGGGCGTCATTTATTAGACATCTGAAATGGTGGTGCTTGGGTGTTCTAGGAAGATGGATTTTTTTGTGGCAGTGACATTCAGCAAGTGTAATTGAATTTTAATTTATATTGCACCCCATCTCAGGCCTTGGAGAGAGGTGGGTAAGAAATAAAAAATTATTATTTATTATTGTGATTATGATTATGGTTATTATTCTGTGTGTATAGGCAGGACTCAATGATATAGTCACACTCTATTCTGCTGTTTCTCCCAAAATTGGAAATCCCATCCCTCCTACAAATAAACATATCTGGAGGATTGGGAAACCTCCCCGAATAACTTTTTTGTGTGGAGCAGAGGTTGAAGGAGTCCTGATTTTACTGGTTTTAGATATGGACCTTGGCCTATGTGTATGACTAGACTTGGGGCAGACCTTGCAACTATCCCAGTTTGGCAGGCACATTCCTGATTGATTCTCTGAAACCTTGCTTTTCCAGCTGCTTTCCACTTTTCTCTTTTGCCCCTAGCTTATTTCAATTGCTTCAAACTGAGTTCAAAGTGCAAAAGGGGTTTGTACTCAATTGACTCAGTGGTGGGAGAGGAGAGGAAGAATTGGAATCTTGCCCTTTCTAGTAGGCTCAGGTAAAAGCAAACTGCTGTAATCTTTCCTATCTTGTGTGTTTTTCTTCATTAACACTTTTTGTCATCTTGAGCACCTTTCCATGTTCCTTGGCCACACATTCCCCAGGTTTCATATATGCAACGTTAGAGTACATGGAATGGTGAGAAGTCCTTGGGTTTGTAGATGTTTCAGACCAGTTCCCGTAATCTACTCTCAATAGCTATGTGTGATGGGACTGGTAAGAATTTTAGGTCAAAACATCCAGAGGACCCAAGGTTCTCCTATCCTTCCAATAATGTGTTCAAAGTTACTGATTTTAATTCCTTTCTCCTTGGGCAGGGCCTGCCAGATGTTCCAATAACTCCAACAACCCCCTGGGCATTGCCCTTGCTGGTACAGGCTTCTGGGAGTTGGTCCAAAATCAGAGGGCCAAGGGCTTCCTGCTCCTTTGGTATTTTTCTATACTTTGCTCATTTGTTTCCATTGGGGGTATGAGATCTCTGGAAATTCTGCGTGCCTTTTTGCTCTATGACAGTGGCTCTCAAACTGTGGGGAGGGACCTGTAGCGGGCTGTGGTAGTTGTTCAAGGAGGGGAGCAAGAATTTTTTTGGACATTAATTTTTTATGGTTGACCCTTGCTTACTCACTTGGGTGATGGAAGGAAGGGGATGGGATGGAGGGGGTGGGAGGAAGGAGGGAAATTTAGGAAAAGGGAGGAGGCGCAGAAAAGAGGAGGCTCTTCTCCACTGATTGTTTCACAATCTACTTCGGATTTCCAGTACCAGCTCTGCAGTCATGAAGAGGATGTCCTTGTTGTTTTCCTCCCCCTCCCCCTCCTGCTTTACAAGCACATATGCTGGAGAAAGAGAAGGCACTCCAAGCTTGCCTGAAAGGGTAGCTGTATTTGCCATCCTGTTGCCTCCCTCCTTCTCACCCCCCCCCATAATCACCTGCCACTTGCAAAGCTTCTCTCCTTCCACAATGTGATGCAGACTGTGCAATGACAACCATACTTGGGGGCCGAAGATCTCTGTGCCACCCCCTTGTGTGGAAGAATTGGAGGTGAAGGAAGCAGGGGAAAGTTTGAGAAAGGCAATACAATGGACATATGGCAGGTATACTTTTTGGACAGTTCTTTGTGATCCCTCCCCCTTTGGGGAGCAGTGCTATTGACTTCCATGTACACAAGTCCCTTTTTGGTCCATGCTTGTGATCGTCCATTCTTTAGGATTGTGCTGAGTTAGATACTGAATTTATTAATTTTTTTTTAAAAGAAAACTGTTCCAATTTGAATGATGTTCTTTCCTTGTGAAATGTTGAAATATGAATATACATAAATGCATGAGTGAAAATGTGCACACTAAAGAAACAAAATATTTTTATTCATATACTATGTTGAGTGGGGGAGGGTGATATAAAGGGGGGGTCCCAGGGATAAAAAGTTTGAGAACCACTGCTCTGCGAGATTTGGCTGTTGTGGGTTTCATATTGGGGTGGCTGAAGTTTCAAACTGTAGACTACAACCTTCAAAAGATGTGCACAATCTTTATGCATGATTTCAATATTAGTTTTATTTTAATAATATGGAATAACATCAACAGAATTTGGCTTCAGTATACATATTGTAGAAACCCTTATGAACTATTATTTTGCTCCAGTAGGTAGGGAAATCCTAAAGAAGAGTCTGTACATGCAAGTTTTGTCTAGAAAGAGATAGGGGGGTGGAAAAGCATGGTGGAGCAGAGCTGTGCTCACCAGGGGGGAAGCATTAGGCTCTTGTCACTTTGCACTAGGGGTTTGAGGTTCTCTGCTGTAAGTGCTGAGTGGCAAGACTTCTGCAAGCAAGTCTTGCATTCTTTGTGGGCGCATGGAACTTTGGGAGGCTGTATACATGCTGGATACAGTACAAAATACATAGTAGTGGTGCTATTGCAATGCAAGCTTAGAGTTTATTGTAGAGGTGGAATTTCTAACCTGAGTATTTTGTCACCCAGTATGTTTCTGTGGCTGAGTGGGGAACCAAACCCTGATCTCCAGGGTCATAGTTCAATGCTCAAACCACTGCACTATGTTGGCTCTTTGCTTCCTCATAATTACTACCTGGAATTTTTTTCTGTTGCCTCACACAAAAATGCTGCAGCCTCTGCATCTACAGGCGTTACCTCATTTGTTCTTCCAAACACTGTATATTTTATACTATTTTGGGCCATTTTTGCATTTTAAGTGCTTCTTAAAAAACAATTAAAAGTTAAGTGTTAGTGATATATTTGTAAAAGTTGCACTTGCCCTCTTCTTCTGTTCAGTAACACATCATGGGTAATTGCAATTACTTTTACTGGGTTCCTTGCAAACTGCAATGGAAAGTCCTCTGGAGCAATGCAATAAATTATCTCTCCCCTTTGCATCAAGTAACAGCAACAATTATTTTTAAAAACTAATGTCTCAGGCTCTCTCCAGATGTGCATAAATCTTATCCTAAAGCTCCTTTCAAATTGTCTGGACTGGCAGCTCTTAAAGAGAGATGGGCAGGCAGAACTGTCAGGAGGGGAGAAGGAACCTCTACTGTGGAGTGTAAGCAGACACTTATCATTGACTAAACCTGTTTCAAAGTTTGACCTTAGACAAATGTGATCAAAGTTCTTCCAGATTAGTTCACTAACACCCCTGAAATCACTAGGTTCTCCCAAGCTTCTCACTGTGGTGGGGCATTTGCTTTGAACCAGCATATAATCAGCTTTTAAAATACTGCTTGAAAGATTTTTCAGGCAGAAATAAGCCCTAAGTTGTTGAGCATTTCAAATGTAGGGCAGGCCATTCAGGGAAATTAAACTTAACAGAATTGTTATTAAACCTGGGTAATATTTGGAATGTGTGGACATTTCAGTCCCTGGTAAAATTCTTAAATGACTTTCCTAGCCATAGTTTAGGGGAAGGGTTGAAAAGGACATCAGGGTTTATTCTTGTGAACTGTTGTAGCAAATCAGTATCCATCTGGGATCTTGGTCTTGTTATGTTGGGCACTATAAAACACATAATGAAGGGATCCAGCTTCAAAGAACAATATAACTGCAATTCTGGTCCATCTAACACAGTATCATATTTCTAGCTGTGATCAATATGAAGTTCTTTGGAAGAGGTTTACAAGAGCGTAGGGCAGTTTCAGTGAAATTGCCTGTCTTTTGTCATTTATCCCATAGCTTCTCCTAAACAAAAATTAAGAGCTCCTTGAGAATGAGGTTACATTCTTAAACAACATGGGTAACACAAAGAGAGTAATTTTAAAAAAGCAACAACCACCACCAATGAGCTATGTATGGATGTTTCTTCTTTTGTAGAGGAAGGGAGATTTACAAGGTGGAGGAAGAGTTTTCTCTTCTTGAAATCCTGCTAATACACCATCAATGAAGTTTCCACATTGAACCATATAACAATCCATCTTTTAACATGTAAACTACTTTTTGAACCCAACTTCACCTCCTTGTGTCCTCTCAAAGTTTGGTCTGCCTATTGGTTTGTAATTTTGCCCAAAAGCTTCTGCAAGAGAGAGCTTAAAGTATTTGGTCAAATTCTTACTACTGGAAACTCATTAATTACTGATTCAGCAGCACATCACTGGCTGAAAAGCAGGCTAAATTGCCCAAATTCATAATGTCTAATGAGATTTCAAAACACTAAAGAGGAATGATTGAACCAGTTCCAAAGTGAGACACTGGCTGCCAACAGCAACAGTTTTAGAGAAACTACTGTGGAGAAAATTTAAGAGAGGAAAATGGTATTCTGCATAGTCAGGCACTGAACATACGTGGGGATGAGGTAGTTGTTTTCCAAGCTGGGGGTATATGTTCAATTCTACGTACATCCCTCTTTAGGATGTGAAGAAATTTTGCCTTTGTCGAGATTTTGTTTAGACTTGCTATTTTGAGATGTGAGATAGTATCTTGATGATTCTCCAATCCCCCACCCCTGAGCACATAACTGGGATGCTGACGTTTTAGGGTATCTGTGTGTCACATTTTCTGTAATTTGCAGAAATTATATTTTGAGCAAAACTCCTGACTTTGCGCAAAACTAGTGTCTTCTTTCCTCTTTCAGAAGCTAAGCAGACACACACAGTGGGCAAGAAAGAACAGGCTGATTGATCACGAAGACACAAATGGCCAAGCCAGTGCTTACTATAAGGCAGCACTTATCATATTTTACAATAATGTGCACAAAAGCCACTCAAGAAAATGCATACATTTTATTCAAGATCATACAATCACTGCTGAAATTTTGCCATTTTGTAGTGAGGAGATCCTGCCCCCCCCGAATTTTCTCATTTACCACACAAGGACAGATGACGTCTGGTTCCCTAGGAGCCTCTCTTTTAACTTCACACCATCATGGCCACCATCTAACTAATGTTTATCACTTGCTCTGTAACACATATCAGCTAATCAGAGCAAAATGGCCTAGGATGCTCCCATGCTTTTAACGGCTGTTTGATATGCATGCATTAACAGATCAAAATTTTTGCAGTGCTGAGGTAAACATGATCACTTGCCAATTGCTGCAGATCAAATGGCTACTAATGGACAGCTGCAGAGCCCAGCTTTAAATCTTGGCAATCTTGGCTCATATGTCTAGCCTCTTCATTTGGACTCCTAGTAGTATGAACACATAGCTTCTTACTGTCAAGAGTAACTTGACCAATGAAAAATCATCTTTCTTTCTTTCTTTCTTTTCCTTCCTTCCTTCCTTCCTTCCTTCCTTCCTTCCTTCCTTCCTTCCTTCCTTCCTTTCTTTCTTTCTTTCTTTCTTTCTTTCTTTCTTTCTTTCCTTTCCAAAAGGAGTTTTAAGGTATAACTTGGCATCTGTGAAATAGAAGCACCCATGTTTTAAGGGCAAACTAAGCATGTGGGTCAGTTTCAGCTGGTAAGTACTACAGATTTGGAAAAACTGCTAAGATGAATAAGGGGAGCAATCTGAACTCTTGATTCTTTGTCCTTCTTGGCTGGTCACCCAGCTCGTGCAGTTAGATTTCAGCGGTAATGTATTATTAATACATCTTTCCACCTTGTTTAAAAGAAGTGGTGGTATGACCTCTTTTAAGAAAAGCCCTCTCTGAACCCTTTGGATTTTAACAACTGTAGAGCAGTAATAAACCTTTCTTTTTGGTACAAGGTGATTGAGTGGGCAGTTGCCTTCCAACTCCAGGCAGTCTTGGATGACACAGGTTTTCTAGATCCATTTCAAACTTTGAGACGCCTATGGTTACCTTAGTGGATGATCTTTGCCTGAACATTGATAGGGGGAGTGTGTCCCTGTTGGTGCTTTTGGACTGCTCAGTAGCATTTGATACCATAAGTCATGGTGTCCTTCTGGAATGCCTGAGGGGTTTGGAAACTGGAGGGAATGTGGGTCAGTGCTTTTGGTTCTATCTCTTGGGTAGGTTCCAAATGGTGATGCTTCGGGATAGCTGCTCCTCACAAAAGAAACTGTTATATGGCATACCACAACAGACCATTCTATCCCCAGTGCTGTTTAACATCTACATGAAATGACTGGGAGAGATCATCCAGAGGCATGAGGCAGGGTGTTAACAGTATGTCAATGACACCCAAATGCCGTTCTCCATGCCTTCAAAAATAGCATCAATTAAAGATAGCATCTCTCCCATGAACGAATGCTCTGGGGACTTCTGCAATGCTCTGTAGATTGGGCTATCTCTGTATCCAGATTGGAAACTCCGGTAGTACAAAGCACAGCAACCAGACTGGTTACTAGATCATATTATATGTATATTAAAATCACTCCACAACAGTTAGTTTCTGGGCAAGGCACAAATTGTAGGTTGTTACCTTTAAAGCCCTACATGGTTTGAGTCCAGGTTCTTTATGGGATCATCTTCTTCCCTATAATTCACCCCAAATATTCATGTTTTCTGGGGGGCATTTACTTCAGTCAGCCAGGAACAGGCTGGCAACTGTTAATCAGGGAAGTTTTTCATCCATCGTCCCCAAATTGTGGAATGACCTGCTGGAAGAGACCTGACAGCTGGATGCACTTTGTGCATTTAAAACAGCATTAAAGACCCATCTCTTCTGACAAGCCTATCCAGATGTTTTTTATTTTATGAGTTTTTAAATTAAGAATTGATTGTTTTAATATGTATGTTTTTTAAAAAAATGATGTTAGGCTCTTTTAACAGATTGTGCATTTTTAATTGGTGTTCATATTTTTAACTGTTACGTGCCTATTTGTTGCTGTGTTTTAATGTGTTGCTCCCTGCCTCAGTCCATAGGAAGTGATGGATAATAATAATTAGAATAATAATAACAACAGCAACAACAATAGCAGCATATATGGGAATGGTGGTGAACAAAGAAGGAAAGAAGGAGGAGGATGGGAATGAAAGGAGCAACAACAGAAGGAGAAAGAGGATGAGAAAGAAAGAGAGAGGTGGAGAAGTTGGGGGAGCCAAGGGGAAAAGGAAACGATAGAAGGACAAAAAGAGTGGGGAAGGGGATTAGGGAAAGTTTGAGAAAATGGATGAGTAAAGAAAAAGATGGGGAAGGGAGAGGAGAGGAAGAAGATGAGGAGGAAGAAAAGCTGTCTAGCCAGGAATTGGAGGGAAGAGGGGGAACAATAAAGAGAGCATGAGAGGGTCAAGGGAACCAGGGAGAAAAGGAGTGTAAGTAGGTGTTGGGGGCAGGAAGAGAAAGAGGGCAGGGTATGCTTGTCTGTCCATCCATTCATCTGTCCACCCACCTATCCTGTTCTCTCTATATTTGTCTGCCCTCTTTCTCCTCCTCTTCAACTCCTCCTTACATATTCTCACACACACACCTCTACACCCCTACCTCTTTCTCTCTTTCTCTCAGGATCTCTCTGTCTGTCTGTCTGAGGTGGGGGGGCATTCGGCCAGAAACTGTATGAAAGATAGGGAAGAAGGTGAAAGAGCATGAGAGTGGGAGAGAGAGAAAGAGAAAAATGAAATGAAATGAAGAATTAAAAGAGAAGGAAATCAGATGTCTAAGCAGAGTAGAAGAAGAAAAGCATTCTTACAAAGTCTTTTGTTAAAAATAGTGAAAACCATATATGCTTCAGGCCAAGAAAGGACATTGTGGTGTGGCAGGATGAGGACAGGGCAAGGAAGGTGGGAAGACCCACAAAGCCGAAATCCTGTAATTTCATATTCATAAACTGAGGCAGCTCAGTAGTTTACTGGACTGACCTCTCCCTCTTGTTGAACTCTAGTGCCAGACCAAAGTTAGAGAAAAGGTTGATAACAAGGAGAGGAGATGGTGAAGGTGGAGTCCTTGGAGACTTAAGAGCAGCTGCTCTTAAGCAGCCTGCAGTAGGATGCACATATGTATACACCTTTCAAGGCATTGATCTCATGCTGAGATTCCTCCCCTCTTCCCTTGAAGCCAAAAACATGGAGGGGGGCAGGTGCTGAGGTATGGGAACTATGTAAAGAAGATGGCCAAAATCCTGTATCGGCTTATACTTTACCCTGTACTTAACTGACTAACTAACTAACTTTTCCTGGCCTGGATCCTCCAAACCTGATGGAAACATCATTCAACCATATTTTAATCAATGGCAGAATGGACTTCCTTCTCCTTGTGCAGCTGATGCCCTGTAAAGTAGATAACTTTGACACAATTGTCATGATCATAAATCACTCACAACCTACTTTAAATAAATAAATGACATATGCAAGATATGTATTTGGAGAAGAATAATGTGCTATGACAAACAGACTTCTTTCACCACTTGAGGGAGCACCTCTGCAAAAAAAAAAAAAGCATGATTAACATATCATGCACTCTGACCCTCAGGAAAGCCGTTCTACAGAAGTTGGGTTGTGCCTGAAATCTCTGGGTCCCATTGCATAAAGCATGGCTGTCTGCAAAAATCATGCACCCTTCTCTCCTACTTTGGCTATTTATAGCTTTTTCAGCAGCAGCAGCAATAATAATAACAACTGCCAAGTATTTCTGGCTCCATTTGCTTCCTTTCTTTCCTTAGATGAGTTGACTAGGCATTGGAAAGCAGCAACTAGCAGTGGAAAGAGGCAGAGGCTATTGGCACTTCTGAGCAACACTGATCTGGGTATCATTCTCATTAGGACTTTGATAGGACAAAGGAAAGATTAGAGCAGCAGCTAGTGAAAGACTTGGGCAGCTCATTGATATTACTCCCCTATTCTTTCCTCTTAGAAGAGATGAAATGAACACCTTCTCTGGGAAACAGCAGGGGCAGCTGCCTGTTTGCTTAGTGTTTCTGTTCCATAAAGCCAGTGCTAAGCTCACTGAAGAACTGCTTTGAGCTATCACTGCAATTGCATGTTGCAGAGGAAAAAATGGTTCTACTTTCCATGAGACAATTGGCTTTAGAGGTGTTCACCAAAGCTAATACATCTTCATCATCCATTATCCATCATTCATCACCCTATCTTTTCTTTAGATCTAGGGCTTTAAAACAAATTAAAACAAATGCAATATAGTTAAAACACTAAAAAAACTCAGTTCTCTAATCTTTTCACAATTCAAAAAAAGTATATGTCTGCCAATGGAGGGACAGCAAGAAAGGGAGGTTATTCTGGCTTCTTTAGGAAGAGAGTTCCACCTAGGGGCAACCACCAACAAGGCCCTATCAAATGAGTCCCTAACAAAACAAGCCAATAAACAGAAAGGCAACAAGTTTTGAACAGGTGTCTCTAGTGTGTAGAAAGTGCATGGCCAGTTGGTCCTGTTTATTTAGATGTTTAGCACAGTGAGGTGTTAGTGGGACAGGTTTAGCAGTGTGGTGTCCTCATTTTTTCTGCTGCCTTCCCTAAGTGTTTATGCTTGGCCAGAATTTTAATTGACTCACAAGAAGAGTGGCCAAGCACAAGTAATGGGCTTTGGCCCACCTTTTCTAATGAGGTAGCCTCCTGGGGCCCATGAAGTGACATGAATAATGAATCCTTCCAGGTAGGGGAGCACTGAGTTCCAGCTTGTCAATTAAAATACCCCATGCTCAGCCATTTCATTTAAATTGACTCATTTGGGAAGTGAGGAGGATAGCATGAACCAGAAAGGAAGGAGATGCCTATATTGGGAAGGAGAAATTTAAATCAAGGTTATTAGCTCCTGCCTGATTTATATGCAGTGGTAGATATGACCTTATACCATTGAGGACCAACTAGCAAATCCTAATTGCAGCTTGTTGCTAGGGCCTAGCACATGCTAGACTATAGCTAGTTGAGGACATGTGTGCATGAACTGGTATAAATAAGACGTTATTAACTAATGCTACTCTTGGCTCTGGATGCCAGATGGATTGTGAGACTTTGCTGTTGTCAATCTTGGGAAGATACAGGAAGAATGTTAGGCAATTGGATTGTTGGTACACTAAACAGATTCCAATTTTGTCTCAAGAACTGGGACTTCCAAAAGTGATTGCCTGGTGCTCAATCCAGTACTTGGCCAGAGAGATAAAGTCCCTAGAGAGTATCAGCTTCTTGCTCTGCCCCGCTAATTGACTTTGTTCTCTAATTGGTCAACACATCTAAGTGTGGCTAATTCTTCTCCATTTCATTCAGGCGGGTCTTGATAACTTAAGTAAGGTCACTTCTTCTTTCTCCTGAATTAAGTCATAAATAAAAGATTTGTTTCCTATAAGCTGATCTGGCATTCATTGGCAACATGCAGAGGAGAGGGTCTGTGGGCATGTCTGCCAGAGTTTCTGAGCCTGGGAGAAGAGGAAAGAGTACATAGTTGCCTTGGTTGCTTTTCCCCTGTAGTGCCATCACCACATGCCAAAGCTGTGGTACCCTCCACCATGCACTATAGCTGGCATCTTGTTAGGTAGTACAATGGCATAAGATAGACTTACAACCCTGTAATTATTTGGTATTCACATTTATGACTGTGGCATCATTGCAGCAATCACAGATACTTCCAAGCCCCATACTTGGTATAGTTGCCTGGGTTTTAATGTAGGTTTTGGGGGTCGGACCAGGAGAGAAAACATAGCCAGAATATCATAGATATGTGTCTGATGCGGGGGCCAGCCTACATTTATAATAGTCCCACATTCCTAACCTCCCAAACATATAACAGTTCATATGCAAGGTATACTTAAGGAATTAAATATGAATTCTGCGAGCTCCTAAGAAGATGTGGAGAAGGCTGCATTCTCTTGGAAGAAAATGAACTGTTGCTCCTCTTACTATCTCATATATGGTTTGCCTGGCAGAACACATTTACAGGTTGCTTAAATCTGAAGCCTTTTCAGCACAGTGGGAAGCACCAGGTAAACTGGTCCTTGATTGATGTTGGCAATAGCAAGAGCTTATTATCCACCTCCAGTCAAGAGGACATTTTACTGGTGTGCATTCTCTGAGATTTAGCAGGTCCAACAGAGCCCTTATTGCTGGAGATTAAACCCTGACCTATGTTTGATGACGTATATTAACATCACTAGAAGAGAGGTGAGTCCCAAGAGCCCTGCTGCACCAAGTCATTTGCAGCCCAGCAGAGGCTGTTGTAAAGGCCAGCCAGGAGAAAGCTATGAGACCCTGCTGTCATACCAATAATTCTTGCTACATGGATGTGGAGCAGCTTCAAATCATACAAAGTTCCTACGTGGGAAGAAACTTTCATGGAGGAGTTAGCTAAACATTAAGTCACAGGTTATCTTGATGGCACGTTCTGGCATTGGAGCTGCATGATCGTGTAGAATCAAGTGCTGGGAAGATCCATCCCATCACAATTTCCCAGCAGTGGGAATAGAGGAAAAGACACAGGGAACTGGGGAGAAGAGTTGCCATATGACACTGAAAAGAAAACAAAACAGCCTCAATATTTTTGTTTCTGCATTGATATTCTGCACATGTAAAAAGAAGGGATAGAACCATTTTCCTCTAGCTTAATCAACAGATCAGGAGTGATATCACTATGTTATTGGTGCTTCTCCAGCAGCTGCTCCACATTGTACATGAGCTCTCCCAAAGCTGAATCTCTTTTGGAAACAGGATCCAGGAACTGAATGGTTCTGGTAAAGTTTGTAGCAATTGCAGAAAGCGTAGTTGTAAAACCAACAGTGGACTTGCTTCTCCAACAGTAATGAGTCCACCAGTTACCTTTGAACAGGTGGGAGGGAGTTGCAGATTTTTGTTACTGGACTCTTCCTATGTCACTTCATTTAAGTCTGCCCCCCAAAGCACCAAAAAGCTGTTGGACTTTAGCCTTGTTTCTGTCTTGGAGAGACCCACAGAGGCACTAAAGGCCTTTCTTGCTGCCTCAGTTGTTGTTGTTGTTGTTGTTGTTGTTGTTGTTGTTGTTGTTGTTAATACTTCCAATTGCTTCTGACTTATTAGTGACTCTAAAGCACACCTATCACAGGGTTATCTTGGAAGATTTTGTTCAGAAGGGATTTTTCCATTGCCTCTGAAACTGAGAGGATGAGACTTGCCCAAGGCCATTCAGGAGATTTCTGTAGCCAAGTGGGGATTTGAACCACGGTTGCCCAAAGTTCTAGTCCAACAGTCAAATCACTGAAACACACTGACTTCTTTTGCCTAGGTATCAAACATCTTTATTTCAAAGAGATGGCAACCTTAAAATTGGGAGGAAATTTGGTTGAATTCAAAATAGTCCTTCTACATAAATCAAAGTGTTTGCTTCACCACTGTATGAAACTGTCATTCCCAGCCATAGTCAAATGAATCCTGTGCTAGCAGAGCAACAGACCCTTTCATTCCAACTGCTGTCCTCTACAACTGTCTGTTTATCGTCTTCAAGTGCTTTATTTGTGATATATCATTTTTTTTTCTTTAACAACCTCGTAAAAGAAGAGAAGGAACTTGTGACCTTCAAATGTTGTAGGACCACAATTCCTAGCATTTTTCAGCATTAGCAGTGCTGTCCATAATCCCAAAACATCGAATGGGCAAAAACATTGCCCATCGCATGGAACTGAAAAACCAAAATAACACAGGCATACATAGGCCAAAGCCAAGCAGAAAACAGGTGCATAGTATGTGTTCACATGGTGTACAAAACTTAAGGGGATGAGGGATGTGATGGAGGGAAGGAGGCAAAGGAAGACTCAGTAAGTGCTGATCTCTAGGCAACACAGGATCAGCCTCTGCTAGTTGTTCATCTCAGGTGGAACCCAGAGATCAGAAAATGTAGCCCAGGAATGCTCTCATGAGTCTATAATTTCAGTGGATTGAACTAGCCATTGGGGGAGATCAAACCAACAGGCAGAAGATCTGTCAAAATTGGCTAAGCTGGTCATTTAATGCTAGGGACATAAGAGGTGTGTGAGAACTGACAAGAGACAAGCTACGGATCAGGTAAGACTAGATGCCAGCAGTGAATAATAGCATTATCCGTTTCGGTGGTAAACTTAAGCATTGATCTGGAACTGCTCACATTTATGCAGCATTAACAAAGGCCCAGGGCAGGGGTGGGGATTCAGATCTAGGGTCTGTATTGCAACAGTGGGTAGAGTAACAGAGAAAAGACAGGGCCAAGAGAAAGTTAGTGGGAACAGATATAATCTTTAGAAATGTATTTTCCCACCTAGCATACAAAGTGGCTCACTTCTAGGTGTGTCTTAGGGGGAGTAAACCCCTGGGCAACAGCTACCCAACATGCAAAGTACAGATAAGTTATTTACAACTTTTCTGAGCATTGTCCTGAGATAATAGCAGAAGAAAGTGGAGGTTTTCCAACCCCGCTTTAGAGGGCAGCGGTAATATGCCTTTAATAACTGCCCAAGAAGAAATCAAAACATTGAAGCTTTCCAAGGCTGTCACACGCACACATTATTCCAGTTCTCTCTGCTGTCCTGGTATCAAGCAATTAACCATTTTTTTCAAAGAAAGAAGAGTTAAGCTTTGAAATATAAAAGTCATCCCAGCTGGGTAGTCTTTCCCACAGGGGATGTTCTGAATATTTGTTTAAATTTAATGGATTATCTCACAATGATTTGGATCCTTTTGGAGTTAAGGCCTTGTTGAATGGAAATGGAAACTTCTACTAATTGCAATTCAACAATAGCAGGGGACAGAAAATGTTTCAGAGGAGTGGTTACTTGGGGAGGGAAGCTCTCTGGAGATAGAAGTTGAAGGAGGAGTGGCAGCAAAAAATGTGGTGGAGAGAGAACTGAGGAGCAGAAGGAAAGCCTTCTATAATTAAAGTCTCCTCTAAGACAACTTGTAAGAACTCTAGAAAAGCTGTCAACAAATTCAGTCTTCTGAAGTCTAGCCTTGTTAGCCTTGCTGTGGCAGAATTATTCTTGGCAAGCATTGTGATATCAAATTCAAGGCTTCCATCATTTCTGATTGTACCAGGTAGCAAGGCTTGTCTGCTAGATCCAGTGCATCAGCTCCTATGCTCACTTAATTGTTTTGGATTTTTCAAACAGGAAAAAAAGGTAGGGTGGGGGGAATTGAAACAAATTAGAATATTTATCTTCCTGTCTGGCCTCAACTGTCACTAGAAGATGGTGAAGTGGGGGGAGATGTCTCCTCTACCATGCTGTATTTCTCTCTTCAGAGCAGTGTTGTGACTAAATGAGTTTTGTGTTAAGATATTAGGAATATCACTCAGGAAATTCCCCTTCTTGCTGCAGCAGCTGAGAGGCCATGAATTATGTAGGTGCTGCAAGCTTCAGCTGAACAAGGTAAATGGGCTGATGACAGTGAAGAGAAATCTGGCTACCATGGTCTATCTTGATGGCTCCCTCATCTGTACTGTCAGCCATTTGCTTTGTCTGTTATCATGGACATTCAGTGTGTTGTAGTAAGGTGCCCCTGCAATATTTTTTTTTTGGACTTCAGTTCCCATAATCCTTTGCCATTCGCTACATTGGCTAGGGCTCATGGGAGTTGTAGGCCAAAAGTATCTGCAGGACCACAGTCACAAGCCTCTGATTTAGAGTGTTGGTAGGAATAGAGAGATCTGGCCCATGGATCACTAGGGGATCTGGTCACTATGAGACCTCAGGCTGTTCCCTATCTCACTAACTGACAGTGGTATCTTAGGAACATGAAGAATGCCCTGAAGATGGACAGGTTTAAACAGTCTATTTGGATTGTATGATATTGTATGGCTTTATGTATCCCCCCTTTTCAGCAAAATTGGGACTCAAGACATCTTACATGGTAACAGGAAATGCAAATAAAAACACATAGATTACAGCATGCAAAATATGTTTAAAATGGCATTACAATGTCATTTAAAACATATCAGTTTAAAAGCAAAGGACAAAGGCAGTACAGTACATTTTAAAAAAGCCCTGGTTCTCCAAAATCTGTTGAAGTAGAAAGGACTCCATCTACTAATGAAAAGAGAGAAAGGAGGGACCCAGTCTAACTTTCCAAGGGAGGGAGCTCCAGGGCCAGGTAGCAGCCACAGAGAAGGCCCTCCCTTGCATTCCTACCAAAAATGTATGTAGCCACAAAACACTTGGCTAGTTTTGCTGCATTGAATTATTGCCTCTTTTAGTTACTGTCCCAGGCTATGTAGCCACCATGGCCTGGTTTGTTCATTTGCAGAGCCCGCGGATGCACTAAAATAACTATTACCAGCAGTTTTCAGTGTTTCCTTCTCAATTAGCAGTTTTCTATGGTACCAGCTTTTCAGTTTCCCCTGCTTGCATCTGCTTGCATGCACTAGGTAGCTTTTGGGATTGCTTGGAGCAGACAGTGTAATTGTGACAGAAAAAGGCTTTTGGGGTTTGGTGAAAGGGGTGTTAGAAGATTTATGGATGGGACGAATGTTGGAGAATTTCCATTGGTTCAGAAGTTAGATGAGCTCTCCCTGATTTTTGACAAAATAGTTTGGCTTATATCTCAGCTAAACTTAACACAATGTGGAGGAGGCTCAGTCATTTCTGATTCAGATTGCGTTTGTGCATTAGTCTGATACATGAAGGTTGGGTACACTAGTCCTCTGCATAGCGATGCAACCAGTCCATAAATATAAACAAACTGTTGCGGGACAAATAATATTCATCTACAATGAGCTGAGTTCAGGTAATCTGTCCATAATGAGCCGAGTTCCCTTTGTCAAGACTTTTTCCTTTGCAGAGCTGGCTACTACCATTTGCATTCATCTTCTTATGAACAAGGCAGCAGACTGATCTATTCCTTTATGCTGATTCTTTTCCCTAGTGAGCATGCAAGCTTGGCACATTGATTACTGCAAACAGCTGGGAAACATGTAATTTCCATTGAGAAAATGTGACCATTCCTCACCTAGCGTAATGCTAAGGGATCGCTGTGCTCAGTATTATTGCACGTTTTTTGCACTCTAAACATTTTTTAAAAGAATGTGGCTTCAGTCCCAACACTTGACCTTCTAATTAATTCCAGGGAGGGGGTTTCCTTTTCTTTAAAAAGCCTGTTTTACTTAGAAAATGCCATGGAAATGGATCTTGGTAACATTATCAGATGACAGTAATAGTCGTTATACAAAATCTAGCCACAAAATAAATCCCATTGACGAGACAGTGGCCAAGATGCTAGACAGCTTGCATGGAGTGTAACCGTTCTGCATGCACAACTCAATTTCTTTTCTCCTGGCAGCTGCCAAGCCATGTGGGGCCACAATTATAGCCATGGAGTCAGGGAGGGAGGGTGATAACTGGGAGCTGGGAGTGCATTTTCCTTCATAGCAAGGCATTGGACTTGATGGCCATTGTGGCCTCTTCCAACTCTCTGGTTCTATGACTGTCTCTCGTTGCTGCAGTTTGCTAGAGAGAAAGAGAGGTAAACATATGCCTCTCTCTTCTTCTCCCTCTCATGAACCGAAGGGGGATGAGAGGTGGTCCTTGCTGCTCAGTTATTTCCCTCCCTCCTCCTCTTCTTCCACTATAGCAGCCACCTCATGAATTTTGGCAGCTGCTTTTTTTTTGAGTGGGGGAGTTTTGCATGCGGAGTAAAAAGTTAGAGAATAGCCCTTGTACCCATGAAAAACAGAACATGTGAACACACACACACACACATACATGTAACTAACAGAAATTTAACCAGTCCTATATACCATAGGGATGTAATTCTTTGCTAGTTTTGTTCTTGAAGGAATTTTCTACCTGCTGTGAGAAAGTCTTCACAAAGCAAACAATTTGCAAAGCTTATTTGCAATTTAGGATTTATTCTGTCCAAAATTGACACATGGTTGTTTTGCACAGAAAACATTTTCTGCACAGAAGATAATATTTATTGGCAGGAATATTATTTTCTGTGCAGATAATACTGTGTCCTGCACAGAAAATGCTGTTAGTTGGGGACTTGGTCTGTACAAAATTCACGTATGTTTAATTTACATGGAAAACAGGCTTTACTGTGCAGGGAAGGCATCTTCTTAGGAAAAAAAAAAGAATTTTCTGCACAAATGAACAGAAAGGCTATCTCTAGTGTAGGGGGTGTTTTCTTTTCTTTTCTTTTATCAAACAATAGCGTGCACAAAATAAGCCCCAAACTGTTAAGATTATTGTCAATCTGGGAATCTTCTCACCAGAGTTTCTTGACACTTGAAAAAACATACCTTTTGACCAGTTTTGGAATATTTTTGAATATTATTTCCATCTTTAGTGTACAGCAGTGTTTTCCCCCCCCCAACGTTTCATCCTTTTTTTTTTTTTTTTTGGACTCCATCTTCCAGAAACCTGATGACTGGCCAAGCTGATTGTAGCTTCTGATACTTCAGCCAGTTGCCAGCATCCTTCTGCACTAAAACATGGTAAAACAACAACAACAAACATAAAATAGAACTTAGGCTGTAGCTATGTTGTTGCCACTATGCTTCATTCTCTTAGGTTTGGCCCACCAAGAGCAGGGAGCAGCCTTCATTGCTTTACTTTCTTCTATAAAAGTGAATGATTGTCCTTCTTTTCTGAATGGAAAGGAAAGCACTGTATTTGAGAGCACTGTTGCATTTAGATCAAAACATAAGTGGCCTGGCCTCCCCTCACTGGGACTGTGCAGTAAGGTGCAACAGAACTTTCTTATGCAGTGTGTACTAAGCATGCAGACTGCACCCCTTGGTTTCTTGCACTGTACATGTATTCCTTCTACATGCACATACCTTCTGTAATAAGGGTACACAACTTCTTAAATAACCATCACATAATGTCAGTATTTAGAGGATAAATGACAAGAGAGCAAACCTTTTCAGTGGTAACCCCCAAGAATGGAAGCTTCCTTGGCACTGCCTAGATCAGCTTTGTGGCACTAGACTTGACATTTCTCTTATCTTGAACAAATGGGGTATTTTTTTAATGGTCTGGCTTTGTGACTCTTTCTGCTGTTTATTCCTAAAGCTCTCTTTGTGCGTGTAGTTTTAGGTCGTCTTTGTACAGGCACTTTCATACCCTCTAATTGTCACAAACTTGGCAGGGACAGTCCATATTAATCCTTCTGTCATCTCACTTTATCAGCTGCTTTAAAATGCCTCAGTTTCTCTCTCCTTCTCTTGCTTCTCCCCTTTGTTCTCAGGTTAGTACAGTTGCTGCAAACTGAGTTCAAAGTGGAAAAGGAGTTTGCACTCAATTAATTTAGCAAGGTGGAAAGGAGAAGAGGAGTGAAATCTGGCCCTTCCCTGTAGGCTGAGGGAAAAGCAAACTTGTACTAAATGATGGTTCAGAGGTTGAAGAGCAATTGATTGTGCCAGAAATAGAGCCACTGATAGAGCAAACTATCTTACCAGCACCCTCACCAGCTGTAAGACAAACTGAGACAGAGTTGTTGCAGCCAGTGCCAGAGGGAGAAGGGACCAGCAATAATTTAGGGGAATTAGATTCACCTTTGCCACCCAACTCTCAGTCACGGAGGAGACAAAAGAGAGCAGCTCAGAGGGAAGCCATTTTAGTGAGACTGAGAAAACAGAACAATGATGAGAAACATCTGCTCTCCTCTGTCAGCGTGGCTTGCTGTTTGCTTGTAGCAAATCACTAGTCAAGCTCCCACGACCCTTGTATTCTGACTGTCTTGACTTTTTGGATTGATCTTGACCTTGACTTTGGCTTCGGCTCAGCATTTCTACTTGATTATTAGGACTGGACACTCTCTGGTGCTGCCTCCTTCTCTTGGGCAACTACTATTGCTTCCCTTTCCTTGCTGGCAGATAAGCATGGACTGGGAATTGAACTCTGACAAAACTAGTGCAGGCTCTCCTAACTTGTGCATTGTTCCTCATTAACAACTGTTGACATCTCCACCATTCTCTGTTGTTGCTTGGCCATATGTATTCCAGTTTTCATTTGTGAAATGTTAGAGGATATGCACTTTTAATAAATTTGTATAGTTTTAATAAATAGGCTTCTGCACAGTGCTAACAAGCATTAGCTAGGGAGCCACTGCTGTTATCTCCAAGAGATCCTCTGCCAGTGTCATTCCTCCCCCCACAACTACTGCCTTGTGCCCAGTAGATATTTGACACATTTAAAAAGTCTGTTTGACATGGGAGCACTACTACCAATCAACATAGCCTCAAAGGAGCATGCAGTCCCACCACCATAGAAAGGTAGTACTGTGGGGGTTATTCTACTATACTTTACCCAGAGAGGTAAGAAGAGATTACCTGCTTCTATTCCAAAGAAAGATGACTCATTTTAGACTAGTCTCCTCAACCTGAGTTTTTCTCAGCATCACTAAGGATAACAACAAACCACATATCTCTGACTTGTATAAGAGATCTCAGTGACAGGAGGCCATGGCAACTTGATTTGATATTGTGATCCTTCAATCATGGAGAAAGGGAGACTTTTGCAATATCTGATTTATTATTATTTATCAGTTCTCCTGAACAGACTGAAGAAGGTTCTTCTTTGTAGAAGATATAGGTTCTTTGTCATTTATTTATCTCAGTATCTAGCTAGAGTTGCTCAGACAATACCTTATAGGTCAACTGGGCTTCCAAGGTTACAATCAAGAGTATAGTCTTGTGGGAAAGTCAACATCACTCTTTCTTCTCAGAATAACTGCAAGTATTTGGTTTTTCAGAAAATTTATAGTCAGGAGAATAAGCATGCAGCTACATAGTCCCATATATTTATTAAATAAATTAGTCATCTTTTGCAGTTCCATACTCCTTGTGGAGCTGTGTCATATATCTCATAGACACTTCATAGTCTAGGTACATTTCCTTGCACAAACATTCATATGCTGGGTGCATATTTATCTCACAGGGTATCTCTTTTCTCATAAGGTGCATTTCATCTAAAGAGGCATCATTCCTTTCATAAGGTACATTTCAAATACTTTTCAATATATTTCAGCATTTCAATTACATTGCATTATTTCAGCTTAGCTCTGTATAAATATTTATTATTTCAGAGATATTTTCTATTCCCAGTTTTTTTTAAGGAGTATTGTGAGAGTATGGGGAATTTAAAGTAATCTTATATCAGTCTTTGGGCTAGCACATCAGCACAGGAGTCAGCAGCTTTGGCTCAGTCACCTGCAGACAGATCTGGCTTAGAACAATGAATTCACACAGCTTTTATATCTGTCTTTGATCAACAACTCCACCTCAGAAATGGTTTTCTCTTGAGGATAGCCTTTGAGAATTCAAAAATTGTTTCTCTAGCATTTTGAGTATTTATTACATGACATTTTAAATGTCTTTTGTGGTTTCCCCCTGAAATCCATTATATAAACCTGGATTTGTTTATACAGGTGACCAGGTTGGTGATGTTTCTATACATTTAAAGAAACTGATTTCTTAAATTTCACTTCTTTGCATAGTTATTGTTGAGAATCTCTTGAACTCAAAACTCTAAAGACCTTTGCCTTGTCTAGAATGCTACTTCAGTCAGCCGTCCACTTTCTTGAGGGCTAGTGGCACAAGACTTTTACAAAAGTGGAAAAACTGCAAATAAAGATGAGAATCATGAATGCTATTTTTTAACACGAGAACACTTCTCTAGGAAACTCTAGATCCTCTAGAATTATTCTATGGTCAACTTCCAATGGAGGTAGGCCATGGAG
This sequence comes from Ctenosaura bakeri, assembly GCA_948474755.1. Taxonomy (NCBI): domain Eukaryota; kingdom Metazoa; phylum Chordata; class Lepidosauria; order Squamata; family Iguanidae; genus Ctenosaura; species Ctenosaura bakeri. Next base: position 138,490 of record CAOLHI010002202.1, read on the forward strand.
TCATACTGGAGCTTATAGCAGTGCCCAGAGAAGGAATTTCTAGGTCCCTCAGCATGACTCTGTAGTCAATGTCTTGTGGAAGTAGTGCATAGAATTGCACTGGAGGACCTAGAGATTTCTAGAGGGAACATTTTTCTTCTGTGGTAGGGAAAAATAGAGTTAAAATTTTTACAAAATGAATAAATAAAATAAAATAACCTGTGAATAATCAAATCCATGAATGCTGAACCCATGAAAGTGATGGGCCAACTGTATTTCTAGTTTAAGAGAAATAATTTTTTAATGTGTCTACAGCTGTGAAGGTTTGATGTTCTTTCTACAGACTCTGTCAACAACTTCAGTTTTGTTTTTCTATATAAACACATTTATTGTTGTTTTTGTTATTGTTGTTGTGGGCCTTCAAGCTATTTCTGACTTAAAGTGATCTTAAAGTGTATATATCACAGGGTTTTCTTGGCAAGATTTGTTCAGAAGGGGTTTTGCTGTTGTCTTTCTCTGAGGCTAAGAGAGTGTGCCTTGCTCAAGGTCACCCAACTGGTTTCCATGGCTGAGTGGGGGTTTGAATGTTAGTCTCCCAGAGTCTTAGTCCAACACTCAAACTGCTATAACACACTAGTTCTGTCTATACAGTGTTTGTCTTTACAGACACAAAGGACTTACTAGCTTTATCCTTAATGGTCATCGATGTATTTGTGAAAAACTTCAGTTGTTAACACTGGACATCATGTAATCTACAACAGAAAAGGAAGTGTTTTGCACTATCATCTGCAAGTCGTAACTGAGGGTTCATAATTGAGAGAAATTAGGATGTATCATTGGGCAAAGTAGCTTTTCAAGAGTAATTTCTACAGGGTAATAATGAGATGGTAATGACCTTTAAAGGCTGCTGATAATATTTAAAAATTGGATATGATTGCAGGTTGTGTTTTAAAACAGGCACCAGAGACAGAAAAACAATAATCTTTGTGAGTACCTATTTTCATCTAGTTTCTTCTGCAATATGCATGGGAGCTGCTTACACTGGGTCAGACCATTGGACCAGGTGGACTACCAATGTTCCTCAACTGTATGCTCTCCTCAATGTATCTGACTACAGCTTCTGTTAACCATGGCCAACATAGCCGTGATTGGCACCAACATATGGGTGGCACAGGGGACCTTTCATACTATAAAATTGTAGTACTATGATTCCACTTTAACTTCTATGGTTCCCAGGATTTGCAGTTTAGGGAGGGGCATGTAGAATTCTTAGCCAGAGAATTCTGGGGCCTGTGACCAGCTACAGACATCACAGTTCCATAAGATATAGCCATGGCAGTTAAAATGGATTCACAGTAGAGTGTGAAAGCGTCCAAGGTTGATGAGTACTGGCAGCAGCTATCAAAAACCTCCAAAAGGGGTCATTACCAGGCCTACTTGGAGATAAACTTGGAGATTGCCAGGCCTACTTGGATGGAACCTGGGGCATTCTGCATGCACAGTATCTCTTCTGCCACTAAAATACTGCCCTTCTTAAACATTGCTTATATTAATCAAATTGTCCATTCCATGTTGAAATTTTGTAGAGGAGCAGTGCTGCAGTGAAGATGCCATTTATCCCCGTTAATTAAGCATTGTCCATAATAGGAACACTGCGGAAAAGGGGGTATTGTGAATTGGGTACTATCAGGAGAAAGGTATCCAGTTTAATGATGGGATCCAGCAGAATGGATGGGTGTATCTGCTTTTCCCCAACATCTTTTTTTTTTATTAAATGGGCTGAAATGAAAAGTAAACATTAGACAAATTAGGTTTGCAAATGATATTCAACCTAGTGATATTACAGGGACCAGAAATAATGCAAAATTACTCTGGGAGTAAGACATGAGGGATGGAAAAAACGGAGAACAAACATGAGATTTCCGAAGTTAATTGAGAGAGGATTTGAAAAATAAGGGAAGAGTTAATTAGGCTGCATTTACATAATTGCAAAAATCACATTTCTTATGTTAATTGGCCACTTTTTTTGGATGTCCATGATTCATAGTAGCAGGTACCTTTTTCATTTATTCCCCATATACATGTAGCCTTTCCAGTGAATATGCAGTAGCCTTCATACAATCCATGGAGAATATATTGAACCTGTTACATAGCTCAGCTTCATTTTAGTCTACACAGAGTGCTCTCTATCTGCTTCGTATTACAAATTTACAAATTTATAATCTTTGACTTTGCTGGCTGAGGTTTATAGCAGTTTTGGCTCAAAACATCTGTAGAGCACCAGGTTACCTCCTTCTGATCTATGCTGCCCAGTATACTCCAGGATTTTACCCAGGAGTGTTTTCCAACCATATTTGTGAGGCCAGTGATTGAACCTAGGACTTAATGTATATGAAGCATATGCTGGGTGGTTTGAAACCACAAAAAAGGCCTTCTCGTTCCATAGAAAGATTGGGAAACCAGTAAAGATCATGTCTGAAAAAACAGTTATGATCAAGATTGAGGAACCAGGTAAGATCATGATGATAAAACCAAAGATCAGAGGCCTTGTCCAGTAGCTACCATTATTGGAAATGAGGCAGGTGGCACTGAGAGAAATGGCCTTTTCTGGGCAGCACCCCGCCTTTGAAATTCAATCCTTAGAGTTGTTTGCCTGGTGTTTAATCTGAAGAGATTTGGTGCTGCACCAAGATCGTTAAATTTATCCAGACTTTTAATAATTAGCTTTTATTGCTTTGACTCTTTTGATTTCTTTTCAATCTTTTTACTCTTAAAAATTGGTTTAACACCTATGTTTATTGTTCTAGGCACTAGAATTAAGGGTTTGTTGTTGATGATGAAGAAAATAAAGAGATTGGAGTGATATTTAAAATAGTTTTTGAAAGGACATTTGAAATCTCTGGATTCTGGATGCTTAATTGATAGGTGATAAAATATTGCTTTGACAGATCTGAATCTGGGGGAAGGTTGGGCATTAATAGTTACACTAATAGCCACATTAATGTCTGAAGTGCATGGATAATTCTTCTTCTATTACATTAGAAGGTTTCTATCACAGCTAGAGGAAGAATTACCTTTTTGGAACTGCAGCTTCCAGAATCCCCCCAGGCAGCATGGCCAAGTTTTCCAATCTCAGTTTTTTGCAAGAATATCAAGTACACTTAGTTGTCTTGAGTCTCAGTAGGTTGTCTTCCCATGTCAAACTGATTTCTACTGTGAAACACGATGCTTCATGGGAAAACATGGCATCAGAGGAATGCATTCTGGTAACAACTGAACATAGCTTCCTGGATCTCAAAAATGGCAAAAGCAATCAACTATGAAGATTCTTTCCATTCTTGGCTTCTTTCCCAACTCCTAGTCAGAATTTTGGTGCTCTTCAGTTCCAGCATCTACCAGAAATGTGCTTCATGATTTACAGGACAGCAGGAAGTTTTACTCCTAGCTCTTGTCACCAGTGGTCAGGGGTCAGGAAGAATTTTGCACCCTCTCTACTGCAGTGCTGTAGCTGTATATTAAACTGGAGCTCAGGAGACACACATTAGTCTAGGAAATGTGACTGGGTGTGTTGTTGAGCTATAAATTTGAAAGGAGTGGAAAGAAATGAATAGAAGGGTGAAAGGCAAGGTGGATTTAGATTTCAGAGACTGTTAACAAAGTGTTCCTGTCAGCACGCTTCTGGGTTATTAAAGACTGCAGCAAACCCGATGCCTTCAGCAGAGGCTGATGAGATAAGCAGCACAGGAGGAGGCAGGAGACACAGCCAGTGTCCAGACCACAGGCAAAATCCTGGCTGAAAACTCCCATGCTGCTTCTGTTTGAGGAAGAGAAGCATTACTTATGGCTAATCTGAATCTTGTCAGACAATATAACAGCATATCCTGAATATCCTAAAGATTTTCAGGAGAGCACCTGTGTTAATCTGTTGCAGCAAAATCATAAAAGAATCAGGAGATACCTTAAGGACCAATACATTTACCATGGCATAAGCTGGGGTGGGGAACATGTGACCTTCCAGATGTTGGGGGATTTCAATTCCCATCAGCTTCAGCCAGAATGCCAATAGTCAGGAATAATGAAGGTTGCAGTCCAACAACTTCTGGAGGGTCACATACTCCCCACCCATAGCATACATTTTCATCTGTTAATTTGAGCTAGAATTTGCATCTCACTAGGTAAAACTGAATCACTGATAAATACCAATCTCAAGACAGTAACTGGAATGAATTAAGCTTCTTACAGATAACGCAGTACTCATTGCAGAAAGAGCAGAGAAATAATAGTATTGTTCAGTGATACAGGAATAACAAGCATCTATCTTCCAGACTGCATAATGTAATGAAAGGAATAGTATGGAAATGAGGAGATAATATCATGATCATGTACATAAAGAAATCACTGTAATAATGGCTTTGACAAGCAAAACTATTCATGACAACAATTTGAATTAGAATCTTAAACCTGCATTCTCTGTTCTGAAAATCCCTCTAGCCTATCTAGGTAAAAACATCCCTAAACCATGCTACATTGCCTGACCACTCTAAACAAACTGGAATTTTGAAAATAAGGTCAGAGCTTTTATAGTCTTCAGAGATGGTTCATATCTCTTCCTCGTTTGCATCATTTTAAAAATAGATTAAGAACAGAGCTTGAAAAAGTTACCTTTTTAGACTACAGCCCCTAGAAGCCTCCAGCCAGGATGGTCAATAGCCATGTTGGATGGAGGAATTCAGTAACAGTAGTCAAAACAAAGTAATATTCCTGTGTTCTGAGCAAGAGATATTATGACTTCTGCCCCCACCTTTCTTTCTAGGAGAAAGTGCCACTGACACTTTTTCTATTGCTTCGTTAGCATATCAGGAACTTTATATAGACAGTTGTTAGTATTTTGCTTGGAGGTACTAAATATGTATCCTCCATCCTTCAGCTTATCAGAGTATTTTTGTTATCAACAGGCCCCAAGGTTTGTTGTTATTGTGTACCTTCGAGTTGTTTCTGACTTGTGGCATCCCAAGGTTACACAGTAGCAAAAGAAGTTGCTCTCATTCTGTTTCGCCAAAGGTAGAAGTTCTTAGGTTACTAAGGCAAAAGCAACACACATGATGAAGGCTTTAAGGTTGCCATTAGATAACGGGCAAGGGAAAAAGATACAAAAGGTGTACTAAGCAAAGATCTTTCATTCTCCTTTCTATTGTTGGGAGCTCCATACAGATCACAACAGAGAAATCCTAACTGGCTGACAGATATACCATACAGCCATGGTCAAGATCTGTGCCTACTCTATTGGAGGGCCATATTTATACAGAAGGTCTGCTTGACCCATTCATGTGTTTACACCAACATCTTAATTAGTTGCACCTGCTTTGATGGTCCAGCATGTGACTCTTTTCAATGTTCATGAAAACTTTCATAAATCATCACCAGCTTATTAGCAGCTGATTTGTCTAATCAGATACCTTCACTTTTCAAGGTTAGAAGATCCTATCTAATATAAACAGAGCAGGATCAGCCTGAACATAGAGAGGAACTGAACATACCAATCTGTCTCCTTGTAACAATGTCTTCCAGCTATTTTCTATACAGACCCACAAGCAGATTTCCTCATTTTCTCAGATGTTACCCAGAATTGGATTTTTTCTTCTCGTCTCCCATCTGTTTCATTCTATCATGCCTGTCTCTTCAATAACTTGCAGAATCTTGCACTTCCTTTGACACAATAAGGCAAGATCAACTGAGTCCCATCACAAGATGCATCAAGCATATGTATATTTGTCTTGGCTCCCTATAAGGTGTTCATTTACATTTTTGACAAAAAAGTAGGAACACATCATTTTAAAAAGATCTATTTACCATATATAAAATTTACACATATTAATTTATATATTATAGGTGTAAATTAAGAAAAGAAATGCTGGGCTCTTCCAGATTGGTCTAAGGAAACATGAGTTCTCATGATAATATCTTAGGTTCGCCAGGTGTTGCCAATTCTTGTCACGCCTATATCCACTCATTCTTGGGGGGTTGTTTGTAAAGATTTATTGGATTTGCACTAGGAATCTTTTTGAAAACTGGTTTGCTGAGGTGGTCTTATGGTTTGAAGGGAAAGTCTTCCTCCTAATATTACTATAGTAACATACTATCATTTCGCCAATAAACTGAGGCACTATTATGCTAAAAAAGGTTTTTTTTTTTTAAAAAAAAGAGACAGAAAGAAGAAGTGAAGGGGTCATACTGTTTTGATATGCCTCAGAATTAAAGTAAACCCACTTGAGAGTGGAAACAAAATGTTGCAGCTGGTGCTGGAAATTACCCAAAAATAGTATGACAACAAAAATTGTTGTTGTGTGCCTTCATTTGGAGATTATATAATACATACATATAAATAAAATGTCTGTGTGTATGTGTACGTATAGGTAGGTGAGTGTGTGTGTGTATACGTGTGTATGTCATTGAGAACTACAGCAACAAAGACCACAACCTGTAGCAACATTTGCCCTTCCTGGACAAGTCTAGTATTATTTATATAGGAATATGGTATATCTCATGTTAGTGGAGAAGAAAACAATCAGGTGACCTTTGTGCAGTGATTTGGTATTGGATGAACTATGGTAAAGCCAATCTACTCCCTTCCCTATAGCTGAGAGATAGGACAATCATAAATCTGAGATGGATTGCATCAACCATAAAGCCCTTAGATAGGGAGTTAGTAAATAACCTTGGAAGAAGTTAGAATTCTCTTAATAAACTTAATTGTGGTGGGCTTCCTCCTCTAGTTCAGAGACACAGTATAAAGTAGATAAGAAAGTAAATAATAGAAACTGAACTTGAGAACTAACATATATAGGCAAAAAGTTAATTAAAAGATTTTTAACAAGTTCTCTGTAAAAGATGATTCATGCTACAAATGTAGTGCTAAAGTGAGCATCCTATGTTTCCTTTGTAATGCCTGAAACTGAATCTCCATCCCTTTCTTCCCCTTCTTTCCCCTTACTTTTCTAAAAGCTGTTCAAGGCCCCCAAACTCTGCATCTCCCCTTGAGGAAAACTCACCTCTCAACACATCCTTCCACATACATTTCTCTCCATATATCTTTCCTACCCACTCATGCCATTGCTATTGTTTCTACATGTCTCTGTTTTCTCCATAATTTCTCCCTTCCAGGCTTAAGATTCTCATATAAGCCTCTTTTTTCTTCCATGTCAGTCTTGTCTGTGACTAACCAACCACTGCTGTCTTTCTGTCTTGCTTCTAGCATGTCACTTGGCTCTCATTCATCCCAAACCTAAACCCATTCCATTATGTATTCCCTCCTTTTCAGCCTTCTGACTCTGCTGTTGAGTTGGTCCCAGACAGTAATTTCTACTTCATCAGACCTATCTCTCCACCCAACTCCTTGATTTGTCTGCTTTAACATATTCCTCCTAACTTCTGTTGTGTTCAACACAGTGCCTTGTAATACCTATCATACTTCTGGAGGAAGGTGTGTGGAATTTTATAAAACTAATTAGATTTTAGTGAAGACTAGACAAAATGTATTCTGATTATATTTTGATTGATTCATTAATCCCTTTGATTCAGTGCATATCTATTTTATAGTCTGCTTCATTGTTATAATAAAGTATGGCTATTTTTGGAGTCACAGGTGGAGATCCTATTGTGTACTTCTGGTGGCATAACTGTTCTAGTATAGGCAGCAGTGGTGATGGGGCAGCAGTAAGAGGAAAAAACCCGTTCCATCTCATGCAAAACACAGTTTTTGGGTGCAAAATATATTTGTGTGTTTGCAAAAACAAAACAAAACCTTCCCTGATTTTTTTGTTCCCAGAGCTGAATGATCTCCTGGTAGTTGACATTTTTTTCAATAGTATGTCTCAGTGTGTTGAGATTTCGAAGAAGAAATTTGTGATTATGCTTGACATCCTTGAATATGATAAGTATTCTTTCTGCAGCTGTTAGGAAGCTATATTATTCCTGTTACTGTTACTGTTGAGGTGGGCTAATATGCATGAAATAAGGTACAAATACTTCCCCCTGCTTTCATGTAAATGTGAGGAGTTGTTGTTGTTGTGTGCCTTCAAGTTGTTTCTAACTTAGGGCAACCCTAAGGTGAATTTATCATGGGGTTTTCTGGGGCTGAGAGTGTGTGACACACCCAAGGTCACCCAATGGGTTTCCATAGCCAAGTGAGGAATCGAACACTTGTCTCCAGGGTCATAGTCCAGCACTCAAACCACTATACCACACTGGCTCTCTTAAAACGGGAGGGGATAATTTTTGTGTACATTCAAATTGTTTCTGAATAGAATCTTAGGTAGCCCTAAGATGAACCTATCACTTTTCTGGGGTTGAGAGTGTGTGATGTGCCAAAGGTCACCCAGTGGGTTTCCATGGCTGAGCAGGGAATCAAACCCTGGTGGGGTTAGGACTTCCACAGCACCAAATGTTTATAGAAGAAAACCATCATGTATGTGGTCAAGAAACATCTGAATATGGTCAAGGTGACAAAAATGATGAATCAAGTGCAACAAACAAGCTTGGGGAGGCTGCAGAGGTTTGCTTTTGCCTGAGTCTACAGGGAAGGGCAAGATTCTGGCCCCTCCTCTCCTCTCTAATGATTTAATTGACTGCAAACTTCTTTTCCACTTCAGAATTAATTTGTAGTAACTGAAGTAAGCTGAGGACAAATAGGAAAAGTGGGAAGAGGAGAAAGAAACTGGGACATTTTAAAGGTATCTGAAAAAAGTGGGACAGCTGAAGATTAATACTGATTATCACTGACAGTTTGGGAGAGCTGGAAGGTATGGGCTTGCTTGTAATCATATATTCCCTCCACGTGGTTAGCCCTGGAGTAAGCAGGATAAACATTCACAAAGGGTTACAAACTCTCCAGATCCTTATAGAGTACATACTGCATGATGGTTGTATACTCAGGGGCAAAACATGCTTAACTAGAAAAATGCTACCAAGACACTGTTATTTGGATGAAGTAATGCCACAACTTTGTTTGGCCACAGGGTTGGTGTGTGCATGGGTCCTGATCTGGGCATTGATCATTCTGCCTGTTGACTGATGACCCTATCCTTCTGGCACACTGCCAGAACTATAAGGATTAAATGGTGTGGAATTCCCCTGGGTGAATTCCCCCCAGTGTGATTCCCCTACTACCAAGAGATGCAGGAAATGCATGCATCTCCCAAGCTATGCATGCATGTTTCCACAATGTACCCCCTAAGTCCCTTAAGGGGATCCCTGTACTTTACCAATGCTGAATGGACACTTGTAACTGCTGTCCTGGATCCAGGAGCCATGTCAACTGCCTCTAAATAAGTTGTGACAATAGCAAACAAGCAAGCATAAGACAGGAATCCCCAATCCAGCTAATTCACCAGGTGAAGTGTGTGTGGGAGGGCAGGATGATACTCCAAGCAGAGTGAGTTGGAGCTCTGGCAGTGGCCAAATATATACACTCCAACCTGACTGGAGCAAAGCCTCTATCTAGGCCACTCTGTCTGGGTTCCAACAGCAAATGAATTCAAGCCACAGTTTGAATTCATTTGCTGTCATTCTGCTTCATCCCAAGGGTGTACAGGGTCACCTGGACCCGTGGGATGAAACAGTCCCAGCCACTGCCATGTGGCAAAGCCACCAGTCACACTGCCTCAATCTGTAACTCTGCCACTTGGCAAGTTAAACAACTTTATTTCTCACCTATGTCTGTGTGCCAGCTCTGCGTACAGAAGACATGGGTGTGTTCACAGTGGCCCTTACTGCACAAAGTTGTCATCCTGCCAGAGCAACATGTTGTTCCTGGTCCAGGATCTGTGCATGGCATCATTGTTAACCAGCTGCTTTTGCATTTCCATGTGTTGAAAATCCATCCTTTTTCATTGCTGGAAAGAACCCAGTAATGACCTCCTTTCCTGCCACAATCCCATCAGCTGGGTGACTGTGGTTTTTCAATAGCTTGATAGCACTTCCTGTTGTTGCTGATCCAGAAGCAAGCATGGTGTGGATATTCCCAGGTTGTTCCTCCTTCAACTATTCCCATGGCATGGCAAGTTCGAAATCTATCACCTCCCTGTGTTTATTTTAAATTTCTCCTTTGAGTTTTTAATTTTTTTAAAATACATTTTTAGCGTTATAGCGCAAAACCACAGTAGAGTACCATGATGTTACAATGTTGCTGCACTGGTTTGGCTTACAAAAACAAACAAACCCTGACCAATCACAAGCTATGAGGTGGGGAAAAGGCAGGGAAAAGGACTTGTCAGTGATGCTGCAGTGTGGAGGGAACACTGGTAGCAATAACACTACCTGTCCCCTGGAGTCAAAAGGTGCGGTATAGAGTATTCAGAACCTATATCACCACAGAAATGGCAATGCTGGAATTGAAAGGGAACAATGCACTATTGAGGCATGGTGCAGTAAGAGCCAGAGTCATGGGGCCATTTTCAGGTCCTCTTAATCCTCTATAAGCCACCCAACATTTCTTGAAGCCAGGAGAAATGTCTCAGTCACTTCTGGCCACACTTTGCGTAAATTTTCAGTTTTTGGGGGTTAGGCACCCTGCAACAGAATTTTGAGGCAAGACCATGCCCCTAAAGGCAGGTTTTGGTTAAAATGTGAATTTTGGACTATTTTTAAATCTCAAGGATTTGAGCAGGATCAAGGACACAGAAATCAGCCCCAAGAACCACATCTACCCTATGGTCCACATGATTCAAACCCTTAGAATATGATATAAGGGGCATCTTAGTGTTAGAACTCTGATGTCCTAAGCTATCAATTTGAAACCAGCATTCGGATCTCTGGCATACGTAGTTGTCAAATATGAAGGCCAGATTTAGAAAGAGGCAGATAAATTTTTCTGATTTAAAATTATTTAAATTTGGAGGTCCTTTTCTTGAAAAAAAGAAAGAAAAACAAAGAAATGCTATTTTCTTATAGTTGGGTGGAAATGATGAAGAAACTGGACTTTTTTGTTGTTACAATCTATTATTTTCTATGACAATTAACAATTGGCTGGTCACACTTTGTTAAATTATATTCCATTAATTTGGTATATGCTGTTTGCAGTCTATTACTAGGCAATTCATAATTTTGTAATTCATTAACCAGTGTAAAAGTACAACTCACATGGCTAGATTCAGAGATCTCATGGGAGTCATTCATTTGGGAGCTTTGTATTGACTGAGAGCACTGTTCTATATCTGTTATATAGTAGGATTCTGATGTTCATCCAAAGCGGCTGTAGTTTTCCATCAATGAGAGCCACCTGGGACATCTAGTGCACAACTTTAAAGAAATCTTTGTATGTTATGAATTGCAAATTGAGAATTATGCAGATTGTGTAATTTTCACCAAAGTTATCTTGAAGGTATGAGAGAGGTTTTTTGGTATTTATCAGTGCAAACAAATATCCTGATCTTCTTAGAAAAGAAGAATAATTTCACTCAAAGAACTGAAGCCAGTATTCAATTCTTCCTTGTCACTCAACACAGAGATTAAGAACAGAGCTTGGAAAAATAGTTTTGTTTTTTTGTTTTTTTGACTGCAGCTCCCAGAATGTTCAATATGGCATTCTAGGGGTTGTAGTCAAAAGCCGATTTACTATGTTCTGGTTAGGAGATGAGATGGGGCAGGGTGGTGTATTCACTGTACAAGCTGGGCACATATGCTGTGCTGCAGAGGATAATACAGAGGCCAAGCTGTGGCTTCTAGCATTAAAGACATCTTTACTCTTTTCTTCCCATGTCATTCCTGGAATACAAAAACAGAACAGCCAAGCATCAGGTCCAACCCTCCCTCCCTCGAGAGAGTGTGTGCATGTGTTGTCAGGGTGCAGAGCTCCTTCCTCATGTTGATCTGCAGGATGTATACTGAAATAGTATATTGTAGTCAATGTAGATTCAATGCTATATAGATCTCCATAGTGTTAAGCTAGTAGCCTACAAAGTATCCAGTGTTAATTGATGATTGCAACAGTGCATCCATTTGGAGCAGGTCTATGTTATTACAAAATATCAGTTGGTTAATTGCTTTATTGCTTGTTGCTACAACATATCTGGTGAGGGAGTGACAATCAGAGCAGATGAAAATGAAAAGGGTCAAATATAGTGTTTTGGGAACTTAAAATATCTAAGACAGAGGCAAGCAATATGTTCTTGCTCCAAGGATGAAAAGTGAGAAACAAACACAGGCCTGGGATCTGTCTAAAGAGGGGGGGGGGTGATGTTGGATTTATGATCTTCTCCAATCACAGCTTTGCATGCCTAAAATTTGGATTTGTTTCTATAAAACCTGGGAGTTTCATGTATGCTTTAGTCCCAGCAACTTTGGAGGAAGTGTGTTCTGTTCCTTTTTCTTTGCGACAAATAAAAACTACTTTCTACATCAGAGTTAAGTCTGTGGATTGTGAGTTATCCAGTGCATGACAATGTGTGTGTGTGTGTGGGAAGAGGATGTAGCAAGCTATGTGTTCCTCACCACTCAATCCGTTGTTGTGCAAGACCATGACAAGTAAAAAGGCAAAATTTTCCACTCTGATTCTCTGCCTGTTCGAATTCCACCAGCCACCATACCCCCATCCTTCAGCTGGAGCACCTTGTAGCTTTTTCTAAATTTAGCTGCTGCTGGAACAGCTCCCAGCTTTAAAGCAGACTTAACACAAAGACTTAAATAAGGCCAGTGGGGGACTTTTGTACTGTGGTGTTTCATATCTGTTTGCTGCTGCTGCTGCATGCCCTATCAGAGAAGATAGAGCTGAGGAAAAATGCAGAAAGGTTCTCATGTCTCTTCAATTTCCTATCTGTTCTTCTCACCTTCTCCTCAAAGTCTCTGATCCTTCTGGGAGAGTGGGAAAGTGTGGATGGAGTAGAAAGGCCTAGAGAACTTTCATGCTACACAGTTACAGTGCTGTGGTTCCACCTGAACTGTCATGGCTGCACCCTGTGAAATCCTGAGATTTGCTGTTCAGGGAGGGGCATTCAGAATTCTTAGCCAGAGAGTTCTTGTGCTTCACAAACTACAAACCCCAGAATTCCATAGGATGCAGCCATGGCAGTTAAAGTGAAACCATAGCTCTATAGCTGTGTAGTATGAAACAACCCCTAGAGAGAACAAATCTGAACTTGTTATTGAAGTAAGTCAGAACTACCTATGTGTAGTTCTGAGGTGTGATCTAGTAGAACCAGCCGAAAGATAAGATGAAATTTACTGTGAGACAAGATGTGAAGGAAGAAAGGAGTAAACAAATGGACATTTGTTTAAAGATATGTACTCTACACTTGGTACCGTTTGTATTGATAACTGAAGAGCAGATTGAGATAGCTTTGGTCATTTCTGCACAAGACTGTTATAGTGCGATGTTTCCAGTTTCAACCTCCTATGGAATCCTGGGGTTTGCAGTTTCAGGAAGGGCAAGGAGGCCCCTCCCAAAACTGCAAACCCCAGGATTCCATAAGAGGTTGAAAGTGGAATCATCGTGCTATAACAGGCTCGTGCAGAAATGGCCTACATCATCATATTCAAAGAATGTGGATATGGACTGTGGAAGCACAGAGGGCTGGCCCTCCACACCTCTCTAATGTGACTAGTTACCACCCATACCATCATCCATATATTCAACACCTATTAAAAGGCCTCCATACAAGGGAATCACACATTGTTGGTGTTAGAAGTGCAACACCAGTTAGCTCTGAAGAATCAAGAATGCCTCAGGGTGGGCAGTTGTTATAGGGCTAGTTAGTCTGAGTGACCCACAGTGTCCTTCTTCTTGCTTTACCCCTATGTGATGTAAACTAATACTCTTAGGAATATTTTTCCGCCTCTTCTTTTCCCGTGAGTCTCTTCCCAGCATTTCCCTAGAATGCAGCTAGATTAGAATAGCACCTTGAGTAGCTTTCCTATCTTAGAATAGAGTTCCTCTAATAAAGCCTTACTTTATTTCTCTAAGCCATTGGTGTCTTTGTTCCTTAATTTGGACCTCTGCTCCACTGCAGATGCGTAGTCTCTATCAACTGGTCTAGGATCAACCCCTCTTTATATGTAAGGGCTACGTGCACATATAAATTCAATGTGCACAGTGGGATGATATCAGCCCAGTTAAACCTGGACAGCAGACATAGCAGTCACCTCATCACAGTTGTCCCTGGTCAGGTAATATGTATTGTAATTCTGTTTAAATTATTTAAAAAATATGTTTACATCTGCTTACCCCTGTTTGGTAAGTTTCTACAGTAACTGAAGTGATAAACAGCAGCACAGTGTCTGCAGCCCTGCTCTGATAGAAAGAGCTGGCCAGAAGATAATTTTGGGCAGAGAAAAATTCTGTCTTGAATAAAGGAAAAAAGCATTTCAGAAGTTCTAACAGAAGTGCTGTCAATATGTTTTTCCATTAAAACCATCATTTATTGATAATCTACTTGCTTTGTGGATTTTGAATCCATCCCTTTCTGTCAGTTGTGTTACTGTAGGCTTCAGGAGCCCTTGAAGGGAAAGGTTAAAAGGCCATTCTTTGGTCTTCTGCCAGGTGTCATGGTAAGACCTCCAAAGGAAATGTAGCTTGGGCCAGTACAGTGCCCATAAAAGATAACAAGGAGAGCAAGGGGTTGAGAGGTTAATGGAGTTATACTCTTATAAGGATTCTACACAAGGCCCAGTCTTCTGAAACATATCATGGGCCAGTGATCATATAAGGATCTGAGGTCACACCAGAACTTGGAAGGTGAAACTAATATTTAGTCAGAATGGCGATGATTATATTGGTGCTGAATATGGTCTAAACACTTCTCCTTTGTAGCTTTATCCGTTTGGAAAAGACAAGTAGGTGACAGAGCGTTTTTCCAGCATGTGCCTTGTTTCTGTACACTCTCACCTCTTTCTGGTGGATGAGGCTATCAGATTGAGAAAGTAGGTGGATCTCATCTTATTGATGCCATTTCATAGCTCATGAAAAGAATCAAGATGATCCTCAACAGAGTCTGCAGGCCTATTCTTTTATGTCTTCAAGATTGTATTGCACAAAAGATGTATGTTTGAAGAATCTTTCTTGACACTTTCTATAACAATGCTATCAACATACATTAAATCAAGACTAGGAAACACATGATCCTCTAGACATTACTGGATAACAACTTCCATCAGTTCTAGCCAGCATAGCTAATAGTGAGGGATCGTGGTAGTTGCAGGTCAACAACATCAGAAAGACCATGCATTCCACATTTCTATATTAAGCAATTAGGAGCATTTGTTCCTTTGGTTTATACACCTAGTAATTTACATCCATTTAGCAGGAAGAACCAGTGAGTTAATCAGAATATGGATGTGTACCTTTGAGGAATAATCATGTGTGGCCTGAACTCCTGTCCTGCCTATGAACTTCAACATACAAAGAAGTCAATAACTATTAGAATTTCTGAAAATTACTTTTTGAACCTCCCGGTGTAACTTTTCCAAGCTCTTCTGCTTACACAGCTTTCACATTGCAGAGACTTGGGTCTATATGCAAGTACTTGGACAGTTTCCTATAATATTGTTGTAGTTAATCTTATTTATTTCTATCCTGCCTTTTTCTTAGAAGAAAATGGACTTGCAGTAGATTACAAAAATTAAAACAAATACAGATTAAAAAAAAACATGTTGGTAAAAGGTTACAAAAATTTATTTTTAAAAGAAACTATACTATTTATATATTTTTTTAAAAATGTAACATCCATTCAGAAGATAAGAAACAAAAACAGTACAGAATGCCAATAAAATCCTTTTTCTCATAAACAAGTTTTACCTGTGCATAGAAAGACAATGTGGAGGAAGTCAGACCGTTTCTGCAAATGTCGCTATAGCGCCATTGCAACAGGTTCTTTCCAGTTCAGGAGCTGTGCTACCACATGATATAACTGCAATCCAGCTGCTGTCTTGTCCCCAAGCATTGCAAAACTGCCGTATTGTATTTCCGGAAAAAAATCTGTTAAGAGCCTCCATTAGCACTTCAATCCCATCAAATGTCTTAGTGCATAACCGTAATAGCTGTTTGACAGCTCTTCCTGTTATCACAGATCCAGCTGTGGGCATGCCCAGTTTGTCCTTCCCTCAGCTACTCCCATGGCATGGTAATTTCAAAATCTGTCACCTCTTTATTTTAAATTTCTCCTTTGAGTTAAAATTTTTTATTTTTTTAAATACATTTTTAATCATCATAGTGTGAAAATGCAATAGTGTACTGGCATGTCATGCCCTTACAACATTGCTTTGTTGCTACGGTTTCCAAACAAACAAACAAACAAACAAACAAACAAACAAACAAACGGTGGTGGGATGGGGTGAAGGCAGGGAAAAGGAGTGGCCAATGACACTGTAGTGTGGAAGGAACACCAGTGCCAATACCGCTACTCATCTGCTTAAGGCGGAAGGGTGCAGAAAAGAGTGTTCCTAACCAGATGGCATCATGCGAATGGCAATGCTGGGACTGTAATGCTACAACGCACTAATGGCATCTAGTGTGGAAATGGCCTTAATCTAGCTTCTCTAGGAAAGAGGTTCCAAAGCCTGGGAGCAGCCACTGTGCCAAAATACCTGTGCGAATAGCAGGAGTGACAGAAGGGTCTCTCCTAAAGTTCCAAAGCCTGGGCAGGGCTCCATTTAAGACTATCCTTCAGATAACATGGAGTCAAGCTGCTTAGAGTGTTATAGGTCATACCTAGCACTTTGAATTCTGCTCAGAAACAGACCAGTACCCAGTGGTGCTTTGGGCTGAATCCCAGTGTTCACTCAAACTGCTAACCTGCTGGAGAGCTATAACCCTATCCAGGGCAATCTTGAAGGATATCTATTTCATTTTTTGCCTTTTGACTGCTAGGAGCACTTCAATCTTGTCTGGATTAAGTTTCAGTTTGTTCACCCCATTCAGTCCATTACTGATGAAAGACACCACTTAGATCCAAAACTTCTTCTTTAGATTTAAGTGTCATGGGACTCCAACACTCTAGGCAATCTCTCCAAATGGTTGCATGTATGTGTTAAATAGCATGGGGGACAGAATGGAACTTGTGGGAGATTCCATGGGCCAATTAGGCATTGAGCAACAATCCCCAGCACTGCTCTCTGGCAGGGTTTGTCCCCCCCCAGGAAAGAATGGAACCTGCATAAAACAGTGCCTCCAGGTCACATCTGAGGTGAGGTGGACCAGAAGGATAGCATGGTTGATGGTACTGAAAATCACTGAAAGGTGCTGTCCAGTACCATAACCAAGCCTGAAGTAAGATTGAAATGTATCTAAATAATCATGAGTGAAAGAGATCCATATGATCTAAAGTTAGGAAATATACAGCGTGCTCAAGCTTATAGATGATACCAAATTATTTAAGATAGTGAAAACCTAAGTGCAATGTGAAGAACACCAAATGAATCTTTCCTCAATGGGAAGGTTTGACATCAAAATACCAAATGAGGTTCAGTATAGATGAAACTAATAGAGATGAAAATAATAGACATGGGAGGGAAAAAAATCCTTACTTTACTGGTGGGTTCTATATTGGTAGTGACTCACCCAGAAAGACAGTGTTAGGCTTTGGTGGGTCACCATGAAAACATTAACGCAGTTTTTGGAGGCTGTAGAAGAAGCACATTCCATGGGGTTTTTTAGAAAAGAGATGTAAAATTGAAATATATAGTTCTCTATCTCAAAAACAAAACAAAACAAAACCACCCTATGGCAGGATTGAAAGAGAAGCAGCAAAGGGAAGACAAAGTCATCACAGGAATACAGTACATTCTGTCCAAAGAAATTTTTAGTTTCAAAAAAATGGGGATGATGGGAGCATTATAAAATGAAATCTAGTAAGAAGAAAGTAATATTCTCTTTCTCTCTCATGAAGCTTGGAGTCATTTAGTGAAACTGATTAGCAGTAGAATCAAGACAGGTAAAAGAAACTATTTCCTCATAGAATGCATATGTACAGTAGGCATTTCACATTCACGGGGGATACATGCAGAGAACCCCAGCGAAAGTGAAATAACCACAGATAACCCCCCTCCAGCACCCCTTCTTCCCTACACACATACCCACAAAAGCCATCGCCAGCAGCAGGCAGGAGATGGGAAGGGGACAAAAAAAATATTTCCTCCCTTTGGCCTTTCTCACCCTGCTGCTGGGCGATCCTGCTGGAGCTGCAGGCGGGCAGATGGTGAACCTGATCGCACTGGTGGCAGCTGACGGGGTGCAGAGAACAGGCGATTGCCCACTCTGCATGCCCCTGCAGGTCGCCTCTGAAGGCCTGCATGAACAGCGGCAGGCACGTAGAGAATGGGCGATCGCCCACTCTGCATGCCCCTGCCGGCTGCTGCCAGTGTGCCCACATGGTAGCCATGCAAAGAATGGGCGATCTCCCACTCTGCACATCTCTGCAGGCCGCTTCCAGAGTGCCCACAGCGGAAGGCATCCAGAGAAGAAGCGATGATCTTTTCCCCTCCTTGCCCCTGGGCAAAAGGCCAGGGAATGGGAGGGGGAAATGGGGGAGGCAAGCCCACCCCATGAATAATCAAATCTGCAAAAGTTAAACCCATGAATGTGGAGGGAGAACTGTAATTCATAGGCTTTCCTGTGACAAGACGGGATGGGATAACCATCAGCACAGATTGTGTTAATCAGTGGTAGCCAAATGCACTGGGTAAGTGTAATCTTCTTTCACTCAACTAGGGACACTAAGGCCATTTCTGCACTACACTGTTATAGTGCTATTATTCCACTTTCAACATCCTGTGGAATTCTAGGAGTTGTAAGTTTACTGAAGCCTAAGAGCTCTCTGGCTGAGAATTCTAAATACTCCACCCTAAACTGCAAATCCAAGGATCCCATAGGATGTTGGAAGTGGAATAATAGCACTGTAACAGTGTAGTGCAGAAATCGCCCAATAAAGCAACTTGGGAACAAGAACAAAGGATGATACTGGAGGGAGGTTGGCAAGAGCTTGGAAAATTTTCTCTTTTGGACAACAAGTTCTTTTACCAAGATGGCCAATGGCCATATCAGCTGGGGCATTTTGGCAGTTGTCTGTATACCTTTGTGTATACATTGTGTATACCCTTTTAGCTCTCACGTGCTTACTGAACATGTACACTGAGCTACTTTATAGGATTTACATTTGTTCTAAATAGCAAGCTACATATTAGTCACCTGTCCTTTCCTCTCTTCATGTATGGAAAAAATTAAACTCTATTATGCATATGGTGGGAAGTATAATTTGTGTGTATGTAAAGATATTAAGATTTACACACATTATTGTGTTCTTCTGTGATTCTAGTGTGCTGTCTGTGTAAATCAGAAATGCAGACAGACACAGAGCAATAAGAAAGGACTGTATTTTTCTGTGTGCAATGTTTGCAAAATGCAAACTGATGTTGGGTTTGCCCATTATTGCCATGGAAACAGCCATTAATTGGCTGGAGTTCCTTAAAGAGCTGCCATTTCTCTTCACTGAGAAGATGTTGGCTTCATCAAGTCCCAAGAGCTTACCAGTTGTGTAAAAGGAAGATTGATTCCTGTCTAACTGCTCAGGATCTGATGCTTATTTTCCTTGGTTTACTGGTCTATATTAGTCTGGGAATCTATTGAACCAATTCCCTTGTCTGTTTCCATCTGCCTCCCCATAAGAAGGTACACAAGAAATTTGGGCAAACTCCCAGGAAATTAAACTATGAGGATGAGATGCTAGCATAAGCTGCACAACACAGACTAGCAGGTAGAGTTAGTGCATCAGGCATAGGCAGTGTTCCATTCTGTGGACGAGGAGAAGCCCTGCAGCTGTTGGACTGCAATTCTAGGAAACACAACCAATATGAAGAATATTGGGAAATACACTCCAGCAATATCTGGAGGGCTTACCCACTCCATCTTAGGTTCCAGCTCTCTACCTGTCCTTGGACAGTGGTGTTTTCATTTACTTTCAGAAGTGACGAAAACGTTCTTCACTTTAGCCATACCTCTGGATCAGGCCTATGATTTGCTTTTAGGCATTATGGTACCCAGGCCAAATGACAAGTTTCTGTTCTTGGTTTGGGTTGCTGTGGAACTTTTGCAGCTGCATGAATGCTAGTTAGGAGGTTGGATGGAAAATAATGCCAGTGGTTTCAATTTTTTTTCTGGGAATTACCCATTTGATTCAGTTTCTTGAAATTACCCTCCCAAGACTTCTTGCAACGCAAAGCACACCTTGCCTCAGTAATTCACACATTTGCAAGGTTTCCTGTATATTTCTTTTCATTTTCACAATTTTGTACACACAAAGTGATGCATGCATTTTAAAAAGTTGGAAAGGAATAAATATGAGTGCAATAGAAAAATATGCATAAATATAATTCAATCAGCAGAGGAAATGGGAGCAAAACTATATACTTTGGAAAAGGTATGTACACAAATTCATGTATTATGAGAAAAATATTTATTTATTCTACTTTATTTAAAGCATTTATGTATCACTGGAGTTAGCATGGTATAGTGAATTGACTGTTGGGCTGGAACTCTGGGAGATCACAGTTTGAATCTCTGTTCAGCAGTGGAAACCCGCTGGGTGATCTTGTGCAAGCCACATTCCCTCAGCCTCAGAGGGAGGCAGAGGCAAACCTCCTCTGAATAAGTCTTGCCAATAAAACCTGTGATAGTTGGAGTCAATGTGAAGGCACATAACAGCAAAAATATATCAAATATATATCTCAGCCCACCATGGCCCACCGTGGCTCCTCAGATGATGTACAGTGGATAAAAGCATTTTTAAACAAAAATATACTGAATAGTAAAACATTTTAAAATAGTCAGCCCTCCATATTTGCTGTCAGGAATCTCTCCCTGCTGAGCCACAGCCAGCAAGGGAGGAGGGAGGTCAGGAATACTTGCAGGGAGAGTCCGAATATACCAAACACAAGGAAAACGCAAGCTGAGCCAGGTCAAGGTCCAGTCCTAAGGTTCAGAAGGCAGAGATCCGTCCAGAGGGTTTCAGGGAGCAGAAGACACGAAGGTCATGAGGGATTGCTAGTGATTTGTTTCAAGGAAAGAGCAGCCACGCCGGCAGACTTAAATAGCTGCTGTGAGCAGGTGCTGCTTGTTATTGTTTCCTCAACCTAGTCCATGCAGCCTCCCTCTGAGCTGTCCGTTTCAGCCTTCTGCGTGATTGAGGACTGATGGGCGCAAGTGGCTGCAACTCCTCTGCATCACTGCTGGTTCTCTCTCCATCATGAGCTGGCCAGGGCAACTCTGTCTCTGTTTGACCTTCCAGTGAAGGGGATGTTTGCAAGTTGATTTGCTCACTCATTGGCCCAGTCCTTGGCACAATCAGTTGCTCCTCAATCTCAGAGGCATCATCTATCACATTTGCTGGGGTTAGGGGCACAGGACCCTTGCAAAAGTGGAAAAACTGCAAATATCAAAATGTGTGTACATGTCTCTCTGGGGAGGAGGCACCAAGGTACGGTAGGGGGTATAGGCACCCAGGGTCCAAACCGGGTTAGGGAAAGGAGAGGGAAAAGAGGGTGGGTAGTTCCTCTTTCTCATCTATCTCCTTCCTTGGCTGTGGGGGACCATCAGGAGAGGGTTTGTGGTGCTGAGAAATTGGGCTGTGAGCCATCCTTAAATGGCCAAGCAGTGGCTGGTGGTGGAGGAGAAGGATCTGAGGAAGGTTTTTAAAGAGCTGCATGACCTGATCAGAGCTGCGAGAGGGAGTATTCCCCTGAAAAAAGAAGCACTTGAGGGGGGAGCAGGAGTTGGAAAAACACACAAATATGGTGGACCACCCTGTCCCACATTGCATGCATTGACTGTAATGGGATATGACGCCTTGCATTTTTTTGTTTTATGTGGGGGTTCCTGGAATGGACCCCCTGCACATATCGTGGGTGCATTGTAATCAAATCTATGAAAGTTAAACCTGCAAATGTGGAGGTACAACTGTACAAATACTCCTTAAAGATTATTTAAAACCAAACAATTAAAATGGATGGAGCAATTTTGAGGACCAAAGCCATGCAATAGCATTCTCTTAGCTGTCCACTGAAATGTCGCAAGGGGTAGAGCCAGCCTGACTTCCGTTGGTGCAGAATTCCACAGATGTGCTGCTACAGAGAAAGTCCTGTCACTTGTACACCACAACCTAGCCACTTAGGTTTGTGAAACATCCAACAGAGCCTGCACTAAGAATTTCAAAGGTTGGACAGGCTCCTGGTGTTTGAGATATCACGGCTCCAAGGCATTTATGGCTTTGTAGGTCAAAACCAGAACCTTGAAATGAACTTGGAAATAAATTGGAAGTTTGTACAGTTCTTATTTGATGTGAAATACATACAAATATCCATGTAAGATGAAAAAGTCAAGTTTTGCAACCTGATATGAACAATAGGAAGAGTAGGAATTCAGGGAACCAAAATAAAACTGAGATTGATTTGTGTGCGTGCATGTGCGTATTTGTGTTTGTTTGTTAACATACCTATTTAGAAGGACCTTGTGAGACAGAGGATGAGGGAGGTACAAGATTTAATCCTGCAACAGAGTCTAGAGTCTGATTTGAAACTCAGAGAGAAACAAAGTTGTTTTAGATATTTGTGGTGGAGTGTGAGGGTGTAGCTAAAGTGAAGATGGGATTTGCAAGAAGAACCACACCAGTTCTGATCTAGGTTTCCTGTTTTCTGAACTGCAGAAAGTCTAACAATGATCACAGTATTACAGCATGTCCCCCCCCCAATCCCTCTGTGCAAATAAAACCGTTTATTTCCTTTGGGAGGCAGGAACACTAATAGGCTAACTTAGCATTTTCATCCTTGCAAATTCATTCCTCTCTACATTTTTCTTTCTTTCTTTTCTTAAAGTCATGGATGTTGCTTTTTCATTCAGAGATGTGAAATATTAAAGCAGCTTGCAGGAGTTAAGTATGCAAATCTTGTTATTTGTGAATGGATTTAATCTAGCTTTTTCTTTCCCCCACCTATTCCCAATAGCAAATACAGTAGTATCAGTCTATTCTTGGTCTGCAGACTGGAACAGCCATTTAAATCAGGAGAGGAAATTTTGCTCTGAACTGTAATTGGGGCACTGCACAAACTGTTTACAGAAATGCAGTGCATCCACTGTCTGACATTCCTCTGAACTGTTGTGAATGGAGACAAAACAGTCTTTAATTTTACACCCATCATAGCTTGAGACTGAATCTTATTATTCTGTTTTCAGGTATTTGCTCATGATGCATGGAGAATCATAGATGTGTTAATAAAAAAAAAGACAAAATGAGGGAATGACAAAGTGATAGAGATAAGAGAAATGATGCTAACAGGTCAGAACTATTTGAGAGAGAGTGGGAGAGAGAATTTCAAGTATTTCACTGCTATCTTCTGATTTCAGGCCTATTAATATCTGCTTGGCACAAATTGCTGCATGCATGATTTTTAACCACATATTTGACTAGCCTGAATTCCAAAGAATCCAGATATTTCCAAGAAGAGTGAATATCCACATTCAAACCAAACTACCAGACTATGAGTTTCACCAGGTAATTTTGGCCCTCAGCCTGACCAACCTTATAGGGTTGTTAGAAAGTTAAAGTGAGGAGGAGGAGAGCCATATATACTGCCTTGACCTTTCAGAAGGCAAAATGGAATATAAAAGTAAATAAGAAATAAATATTAATGATAGGCTTCTTTAATGGTAATATATTCTGGAGACCTCACAAGATAGATAGCATCAATGTTCAGATTCCAGGACTGGTAGCAGAGGGACATCCCCATATCCTCCAACATTTCACAGGTGAAAAATGAGACACATATGGCCAAGCAACATCAGATTGTGGTCAAGATGGCAAAGGCTATTAATGAGGAAGGATAGACAAGCTAGGACAGGCTGCAGGAGTTTGCTTGGCCTGTCCCTATTGGCAAGGGCAAGACCCTGTTCCCTCCTCACTTCTCCCCTCTGCTGAGTTAACTGAGTGCAACTCTGCTGAGTTAACTTTTGTGCTTTGAACTTAGTTTGCAGCAATTGAAATAAGCTGAGAAGAGAACAGGAAAGTGGGAGGTGGAGAGAGAAATGGGGACTTTTTAAGAGCATCTGAAAAGGTAGGATGACAGAGAATGAATTAAGATTGTCCCTGCCAAAATGAGAAGGTTTGCACTATTTGTGTTGAATCCTTTGAATATTATTTTTAGAAGGCTGTCAGAGTATGCCTGATTTTGGCTAACAGGATCAGTGGAGTCCTGCTACTGTCCTTTTTTAAGCACTCCCCATTTTCCTCAAGGCACCAGATCCCATCTGATTTTGGAAGCTAAGCAAGGTCAACCCTGGTTAGTACTTGGATGGGAGATGCCAGTGAATACTAGGTGCTGTGTGCTATATTTCAGAGGAAAGAACTGATAAAACCACTTTGGAGTATTTTTTTTTTTTTTACTTAAGAAAACCCTGTGAAATTCATGGGGGTCATCAAAAGTCAACAGTTGACTTGAAGGTACACACATAGACCATTTCTGCACTAGACTGTTATAGGGGTATTATTCCACTTTCAGCATCCTATGGAATCCTGGGGTTTGCAGTTTAGGGAGGGACCTCAAAGGCCCATAGCATGTTGAAAGTGGAATAATAGCTCTATAACAGTCTTGTGTGGAAATGGCCATACACACTTTTCTGTCCATAATATGTGGATGATGTAGTATCACAAGGTCCAATTTGGCAAATGTTATGGCTGTGGAAGCTTACCCCTGGCCCCTCATGTAGTTCAGTTCAGAGCCTAATCAGGTTGCAGCCAATTCAACCCTCTTGGGATCCTGAATCCAAATTGAAATTCAAATTCCCAACCTTTGGCTTTCCCATTGATTTGCACTGAGAAACTAAAAGTGTCATAACTGCAGAGAGATTTACACAAGTCTGTGTAATTTGGAAACATTGTCACGGTGTTAAGAGAGAACCTCTGCCAAGTAGTTACAGGAGTTTTAGTGCTGGCCACCTTTAAGTTACCAACCCTACCATGTAATACATTTTAAAATCACTTATGGTCAGTTGAGCAATCAGTTCTGCCAGTCATGCTGTTTTCTCCACAGTAGTTTCTCTGATATATGTCTATTAGCTGTGCACTAAGAGACTAGGACCCTTTCTGCAGTTTACCTGCTTCTGGTGCGGGTGCACCAAGATCACACAAGCAGCCTCTTCTGAGAGGCACTCGCGTCCCCTCTGCTCTGTTTCCGCAGCAGCTGCCTGCTGACCGGCAGGCAGTGTGAGGGCTCCGCCTCTTCCCTCTACAGTGCAGCCGGGTACTTTCCCAGGCTGCGTTGGTGGAGGAAGTGGAAGGGCCACATCTCTGGAGGCTCCGCATGGATGGTAAGTGTGTGTGGGGCCCCAGAGTGACACGCGATTATGCACCATTTTTGGCAAGAAGCTGAAAATGATATATTGCGTGATCAGCACCTGCTGGTCCCAGCAGTGTCATGCGATTGCAAGGACGTCATGTGGACCAGTCCTCACAATCGCGTGACACTCTGGTGGCCCTTTCACATGAGAAATGGCATGCGAAAAGTGCCTGTGTGTAGAACATAAAAACATACACACAAGTATACCTCCAGAGAGTACAAACAGATTCAAGGAATAAGTAAATAGAAAGGAGAAAAGTAAGGCACCCATTCCAGGTGAGCACATCACCCCTAGTTGGGGGGCACCTTGCTAGTGCTCCTAAAAGCACCCCCAGGTTCATAGTTTAAGTACATTTTCACTGGAAAGGAAATCTAAAGGCCAGAAGTGATGGGAAAAAAGGTAAAGCACTGCCTTGAGATGTAGCCTGATAGGCACTCAATTGGCAGGTGAGGAACTGGCGCTACCAATTAAATCTAGATGAAGAGCCAAACCTGAATTAAAAAAAAGTAAATGAAATGACATAAGCTCGTGGTATCTCCTTGTCCTACTACTGTGGCTGAAAAGTGTCAGCAAGGTTCCCAGATTGAAAAATGGAACTGTCACCAGCAAAATGCACCTCCCCTCCCCTTCCACTTCATCGCGCCATCATGGCATTCTCCTCATATGATGTACGTGAAGTCCCTGTCTGGCTTCCCTTCCCTTCAGATTCGTACAAATCATTCTGAATATCCTTGGAGCAGGTTGATCTACTATGGACCTGAACTGGGCTGATTGAATTAGTTTAGCCCTAATCTGAATTGTTATGAATCACATCAATGACTTGGAATTCAAGATTTGTTTGAAATAGTTGTACGTCCTTCATTTCAGATATGATCTTACTTTAGCTCAACCAGTCCACTAGTCTGTTTAGCCTAATATTGTCTACTTTCTATGGTACCATGTCTCTAATTTCTCATGCAGAGGTTTTCCTAAGTCCTGTTGCTGCAGATCCGATTAATTGGAGATTCTGGGATTGAACCCAAATACAATTCATGCACCCTGCAAATAAGCTACAGTTCTCTTGTTTCTTTGTAAGTTTATCCACATTAGGTTTTGTGTTGCCTTTGGCCTCTGGAAATGTCTGAGCAGCTCAGATGGTGGCTTTGCTGTCTTATAAAACAAATTCAATACACTCCAGTGCCCACTGAATTTGAGAGGCTGGTTTCAAATTCCCAGACAGAAGGTCTCCTTTAATATTCTTGTTACTGAAGTTTCTAGCCCAGACTTGTGGGATACTAGATATCTTTTTGATATCAATAATTTGGCCGTCTATACCCCTTTTCCCTCCACGTGCTTGCGAGGCCCCCAGACAAGCACACATACAGGCATGGCCGCTAATCGCTGAAATATTCCAAACAAATACAGGCAGGCCAAAAATAGCCAGACCGCTGCTTCAGGAGAACTCAAGGCAAGTACCACATTATGTATGCATGCAACTTACAAAGGACTCCCTGCCCCGAGCAGGCGGCTTGACTAGCCGAATACTCAACTGTCAAGCAGTCCGCGTTTGCATACTGGCTACTCTATTGACAATTCGGTCTTAACTCGATCATGTAAAATACTGACCTTTTGGAGGCTTTGTCTCCAGCCTGAAACTCATTGTTATCCCCGAGAATGGACTAGCCTACGGCCACATTTTCCCCTATAAGAACTCCTGAGTTTGAGCGCTCCCTCGGATCGCTCTTGGCTTCCATCCTGCCTTGCTGTCACTTCGTTCGGCGAGCCTTCCCCTCAGCTCCATGTGCTGAGAAACTCCATTTCCACGAACTTCTTCTTCAGACTACCCGGGCTTCAAGACAGGTGTAATATTTCCCATACCAAACCTCCTCTCAAAATCCCTCTATCCAACTCCAACCTTTATTTCCATAGTTCTCTGTGTGAGTGTGTTGCATACACTTGTTTGACTATATATTAATAAAAGCAACAATTATTATTTACTTCTGTTTGCTTCTTGACTCGGCCTGGCCCCCTAGACATTGGATAAAAGATCTTGCTACGTTGCCCTGCCTCTTGTATTGCTAGCCTGTGCTCTTTTGACTAATTCCCAACTTTGTAATTTGGAGCACACTTATGTGTCCCTCACGGGACCCCCAGAAATCAGGGTAACATTCTGATGAAGCACTTTTGAGAATCTCTCCTTCTATCCTGTCTCTCCTTCTATTCTGTTCTTCCCATCAATACATTTCCATGAATTATTTTGCAGCCATGGGCCTATAAATGTCCCAAACACATGTATATGTCTCCAGAGCTCAGAAAAATTATGTTTTTACACAACTACAGCTATTGCAGTATGACCATTGTCGGAATTATAATCTGAAAAGTAACTTTTCCAAGATCTGGATGTTTCATGTAGGCTTCTGGTTGACCACTATGAAGATAAAATGTTAGATGAGCTAGACCTGGTCTGACCCAACAGAGCACCTCTTATATTTATGGGTAGATGCATGCCTAGATTTTATTACACAGAAGTTGCTCACATTTCAGCCTGTATAGCTGCATGCAAGTATGCCACACTAGCTGATGGTCCTAAGATTTAATCTGTCATACCCAGGTACTAAGTATCTGAATAGTAACATTTGAGATCAGGAAACCCTATATACAGCAGTACTTCTAATGTTCACTTGAGGTGGGTAGGTACTGACTGGTTGAACACTGATAGTGGATTAAGCCTGTGTACATACTGTCCAGGAACAGTAGGCAGCAGAGTCAAACAACATTCCTCCCTTGCCCCTTTTATCTATTTGTGCTTTTCCAAATGAAGCTAGAAGGACATGGAAGTAAGAGAAAGAGAAAGGGAACTGATATTTGTTAAGTAGAATCTTGCAGATCTTTGAAGCCAGGCAGGACTAGAAAGAGTTTAGAGAACAAATCTCACTCTATCAGAAACTAAAATTCTTATAAAGGAAGAAGGAGAGAAAACCAAAGGATGCAGAAATCAATAATTCAGTGTGATTCTGTGCTGGAAAATGAAAGCTCCTGAGATACATTGCTTTTCTTAGTTAATTCAAATGTTCATGGGGCCAAGATCTAACGGTTACTCTGGCCCTTTCCTCACGCGGTGAGGGAAACGCTCCCTGCCGCTACTCACCGGCTTTTTGGTGGGTCCATTTGGGTCCGTCCTGACGAGGAGCAGTGTGAGCTCATCACTCCGCACTGCTCCGGTGTCCAAAATGGCGGCTTCCGGTTGGTGGAGGCTCCCCACCAACCGCTGAAGCTCATCAGCCTAAAGCCTGCCCCCACGAGATCTGCAGGCTCGCACTGGTGCGAGCCTGCAAATCTGCACCAGAGCGTGGAAATGGAGTGGCATGGAGTGGCGTGCTCTGTGCTTTTGAAAAACTTATAAAAACAGGTTTTTAAAAAGCACGCTGTGCAACCACTTCGGGTTGCTCCGGAGCGGACTAAGGTGCGGAACTGCGACAAGTAGTCCAACCCAGTCCACTCCCAAGGTGCGGACAACCTCCGTCAGAGGTCACACCGTGCCGTTTTACTTACCCCGTGCGGAAACACACCTCCACCCAGTCCAGAAGATCTCTTTGGAGTGAGTGGATGGAAGGCAAAGTGATACAGGTCCCCTTTTTCTCATTCCTATTCCAAAGGAGGGAATGCATGTGTGCTACCCAGGTGATTTCTTGAGTAATCTTTCTTGGTCATGCTCTAGCCTGATAGCCCTGGAGCATGCCATAATCCATGGAACTAGATTTTTTTATAGATTGAAGATGATAATGTACGTAGAAAGCCTGTCTGTGTTGCATGTGAACACAGCTAAATCCATGTACTCTTCTCCCAAGTTTTTGCATTATGGTATCAATTAATAACATGTAAAGTTCAAAAACCAACTCCCAAATTAAAGAGATTTATGTAACATATCAAAGCCAATAAATGCTAAATCCCCAGAGCTGCTTGACTCCCAAACAGTTCTTTATCTCTGCACTCCCCTGCCAGCACCCTTTTCTTGTCTTCATATTCTGTCCACCCTCACCAGTTCACAGGGATTAAGCCAAGGTGTTGAGATGGATAGCTATGGACTCTTAACTCCAATAGCCTACAGCTTTATATAAAGAGTACACTGCCAGCCTGTAATACATTTCATGCCTGACAAAACTATCTTGGGAGCTGGTGTTAGAGATAGGAGGGTCCTGACTGTTCCTTCCCTGAGATCTAGCATGCAAGGAGGCACAATATGTGAAATCTATTAACACATCCACATGGCAGCTGCCTAAATTTCAGGTAAGAAGCAAAAACACATTTGCAAACACTAGGAGTGATCCTGAGAAAGCCATAGAGCTTGAAAAGTTAGTGTCAAGCCAGATGTTAAGGGGAACAATTAATTTCTATTATTAACCCATTTTTTTCTTCACAATGAGTTTTTCTCAGAGCTATGTGCTGCCACAGTCGGATTTGCAAATTAAACCAATGTTTTCCTTCCAATCATCAGTCATAAAGCACAGAATGCTAAATGCAAGATACTTCTGTGAGGAAAACTATGTGTTGTGATGAGTGGAATCATGTGTATCTCCCAATGTTGTTAGACTGCAGCTTCTAACATTCTTCACCATTGACTGTGGTGCCAGTATTGTTGACACCTGCAGTCTGCGTGATTCACGCGACTGTGCTGTGACAAACAGGCAGTGATGTATTTAAGTCTTTTACTCCAAGTCTCAAGTCAAGTCTCTACCTTCAAGTCTCAAGTCAAGTCTCAAGTCCTTGAAGATACTTTCAAGTCAAATTTCAAGTCTAGAAGCCAACTTTGTACCCCAACCAACATTCCAGAATTATTGGATAGAGTGAAATAAATTCAGTTTTAATCATTTAAGCAGAGTCGACTCTCCACATTTGCAATTTTGCCATCTGCAGCTTCGGAATTGGGGAATAGGATCCTATCTTATTCCCCATTACTGAAGATTCAAACACTTTAGAAGGAAGGATCCTTCCTCCTCAAGCCCATTGCCTAATACATTTGCTGTTTCCCTCTGAGAAATGCACCCTACACTCTGGGGGTAAGTTTTGTCTTTTGCTCTTAGGAAAAGTTTTAGAAGGCTCCTCCAATATGTAGCAGGCACAAGCTTTTGAGCAGACCTCAAGCCTGCCTCAAGCCCATTGCCTAACCTGTTTGCTGTTCCTCTCTGAGAAATGCGCCCACACTTGGGGCTTGAGAGAAATTGTCATGTGACTAATAGGCAAAAAGAGATGGAGGTGTTGTTCAAAGTCATAAGATTTCTGGATGAATGTGTTATGTTACTGAACCAAAGGCATCAAGTCAGTCATTAAAAATATACAAGTCTCAAGTTGAGTCAAGTGAGTGCATCATTTATGGCTGAGTCAAGTCTGAGTCAAGTCACTGAAGCGACTTAAGTCAGACTTGAATCTGAGTCTATTGACTTGAGTCCATATCACTGCGAACAGGTATCTTTTTGAGGGAGCAACTCTTTTTTTTCCAGAGATGATAAATATAACATCTAGTTTGACACTTAGGGAGTTTAGGGAGGGTCATTTAGAATTCTCAGCCAGAGAGCATTTTAGCCTCAATAAACTACAAACCCTAGGCCCTTTTTGCATGGTATTTCTTAAGCAAAAGGGCCCCCTGAGCATCATGTAAATGTGAGGAGCGGTCTGCATGATGCACTCATATTTACGCGAAGCTCAAGAACGTGATGCGAACCGCTAACGGATTTTCTTATTTTTGGCTTCAAGCCAAGAATGCCGCGTGGTCGCACAACGCTCAGGGGCGTGGAGTGCACTTACCCGTGCACAGCCTCCTGAGCCGCGCCGGTCGCGCTTCCTGCCTCAGCGCTAGCCTTCAACTCCCAGGCTGCACTGTGGTAGGAAGGGGCGGCGTGCGGGCAGGGTGCTCATGCAACCAGCAAGCAGCTACGGCGCCAAAGCAGCAGGGACGTGACAGCCTCTCACAAGAGGCTGCTCGCGCAAGCCCTGTGCTCCAGCACTGAGAACAGGTAAGTTGCGGAAAGGGCCCTAGAATTCCACGGGATGTTAAAAGTATAATAATAGCACTATAGCAGTGCAGTGTGGAAATGGCCTTACTTCTGAAACCTGCTGAGTTACAGTTGGATTTTCAAGACTCAGAAAAATAGTTGGTTCCCATTATAGCTACAGCAAAAAAAAAAAAAAAAAAGGGACTTCATTTTCTCATTTCTCAAAAGGAAACAAAATTGTTCCTGTTCATTATAAAACAAACCACTAGCCTAAAAGGGGCAAAAAACTTGCCTCCTGTGTACCTTCTCATCAGCTCAGTGCCAACAAGAAAGCATGGAAAGCAGTATGAGCCAGCACTTGAACCTATCTAATATTTCTCATCTGTCATTTAACAACAACAACAACAACAACAACAACAACAATAAAAAAATTATTTTTATCCCGCCTCTCCCAACGGATTGAGGCGGTACTACAACAGTATATCAAATACATTAAAAGCAATTAAAACATAACCCATTCTCCCCACCCACCAACCCATCTAAAACCCCCTAAAACACATTAACTATTAAGAACAAGAAGTAGGATTTGGTAGGACCACACCCTCACAACTGTAAACATAATCAAAAAGTTAGAGTTGACACTACAAAAGGACTGTTAACATCCCCAGTTAAGTTTTAGTATGGTCAGTATGTAGTATAATCAGTCATTTGCTAGTGGAAGAGCAGAATTTACTGCAAGAAATGAATTACTTTTAAGGAGCTAGTTCCAAGCACTGAAACATCAGATACCCTTCCTTAGTCATTCCTATGCCAACAAACAGGATGTCATCCTGGTCCTACTGTCATTCTCAAGGATCTGTAGAGTAGGATTCAAGCTGATACTAGAGATCAGATTCTTTGAACCAGTGCATCCAGTCCCTAAAATAAATACCATGTGGTCCTGCACTCTGCTTGTGACCTTGAACTAAAACTGGCTCTTTATCTCATAATTGTAATTATGACTTGTTAGTAGGGCAATCATGCCAGCTATCAAGCATATGGCTTTTTTGGTAACGAGTGAGTTATAACTAGCAGTGGGGGGAAAAACCCTTACATAGTCACAGTTATAGTCCATTTATTTATATACCGCATTTCCCACAAATACATTGTGCTCAATTTAAATGCAGTATCCACAATTATAGTGCATTAGAAGCTTTCATTAACAATTACAGCTCATTTAAAACATATCAATCAATGTGCAGAGCTTGTCACAACTCTCTTCTGAAGGGATCACTTGACTCCATGTGGCTGTTATTTGATAAGTTTGGGTTGGCTCCATTGATGGTTATTGTGACCAGATGATAGTAAAGATCTATGACACAGCAATAATTTTGTACAAATTGGCAGCTACATGATAAATAGATCTGGAGCGTAAGGCAATGTCCCTTTGATGATGAGCTGCTGTCTTCATTGCCCTTGATATAGCTTTCAACTGTTACAAAATAATTAAATATCCCAGAATTTGGAACTTGTGTTTGCTTTATAGTTATTGCACATGGTTATTCATGAGCTGCTCTTCATTAACCTTTTACTTCCAGGGGTTTCTCTTGCCATGGAGAACCTATCTTCTGAATATTCTCTGGCAGTTTTATTGACAAGAAATTCTACTTGCTGTTTAATTTCACAAGGGATGTTTTGACCATGGGACCAAAATAGTGATTGTGCCAAGCTGGAGCTGCAGTTCTGATATGCTAGCAAGTGAGGCAAATTAGCAGGCTATTGACTGAGGAAGTTGTGGGGCAGGAGGACTCATCTATCTGACTTTTCCAAATATATGTTCAGTCTTCAAATTCTCAGGAACTGTGTTGGAAATTGAAAAGTGGGAGCCATGGTACCTTATTGAAAAAGGGGCCTTAATTGCTTTTTATTGCAATTTGAATGTTTAAAGCAAGGGTGGGAAAAGTGGGGCCTACAGGCTGCAAGTCAGCCCCTGGGCCCTCTCCTTTTGTGGTCCCTGAAGCCTCCCACCTGTTCCTCAAAGCTTGCTATCCTATATTTTTTATTTAAGAAAACTTCCTGCAATTTCTGGGTACTTTTTTGACCCCAAACAATGAAGAAACCCTCTCCAAATGTGTGAAAACATACAAAATGACCCCCAAAGCACCTCAGAACACTGTACTTCCCCCCAAATACTTCTTTTTTCCTCTGCAGTTTCTCTCAGAACTGGTAACAGGAAATGAGACAGCATCACTTCCTGTCACCATTTTGAGAAGAACCGCAGAAGAAAATGGAGTTATTTGGGAGTACTGTGGGGAGGGTGCAGTCTATGGGATGGGGATTGATGGGAAAATTGTTTCCCAGACCCCATGTAGTTGTCCACACTTTATTTAAAGAAATGCTATTACATCATGGTTGAATTTCTGAGATGTGGGTCTGAAGTTCTCCCTTCCATAGTCTCCAGGAATCTACTGCTAGCTGGGCATATCTGTCATGACATCAAGGTCTACTGATGAATTACTGCAGGCCTCTAATAATAAGAGAGACATGACTCCTTCCATCCATTTCTGTGACACACAATCCTGTGATAGTAATTGTTCTGATAAGATATATCAGTCCAAACTATCAGTTTAGGACAGCAGCGTGATGGGATACATAGCAGGAACAAAATCCTAAAACATTATATTCTGTTGGTACAGCAACCTCATTTTATATAGGAATTTCTCTACAACTCCCTTCATACTTTAACCCCTGAATTTGTTTTTAAGAGTGAATGTTTAACCCATATGAAACATATTTACAGATAAAAGTTCTCTTGTCTTGAATGTTTATAAGACAAGGATGCAAAACTTTGCTTATTTTGTTCTCACATGCAAGAACAAAATATGTCAGAAAGCTCCTGTCTGCTGATTGAGGTAAATAATTATCTCATTTTTTGAATTTTTGTGCATTTTAAATTTTTTGTTACAATTTGGGACTTTTTGATGAAAATTTCACTAAAGGAATTTTTTTCCAGAAGTACATTTTTTTCAGTATGCAAGAGCATTTTTTCCCCAAAACCAATATGTTTTTTGTGTAAACTTCCTCTTTACTAATTTTTGCCAAAAAACAGCAACCAAAAAACCTGAAAAGAGTAAGCTGTCATGATAGTTAATAATTTTTTTGAATGTGGTCTCTTAATATATACGAGAACTCATTCTCATTAAAAATAAGAATATTTGCAAATGTTCTTTGCATCCTTTTTATAGGCGCTCCAACTGAAAACCTGAAACTAGAGAATGCTTGGAAATCAGAAAATATGAGTTATACACAAGATATATCTACAACATGACAGATAAAACACTAATCTGCTTTCTATGAAATTGCAAAGGACTTTCCTGCTCTGAAGGGGAGTTTTGGTCCCACAACTGGTTCGCTTTACATAACTACGTGGAATGGCCAATGGTTTGTGGTTTTATAGTCAAATTCACTGGAAGAGCAGAGGTTCCCCATCTCTATAGCATCATCAGTATATAATCATCAGTATTGGAAAAACTTATAGATGAACTAACTTAATCTTCAGTCTTTTTTTTTCTTTCTTTTGATGATGGCAATTATACTTCCCATTCCATTTGAACTTTTCCAATAGAAAAAGGGTCATTTTCTTCAGGAACATGTACCTCTGCCTACCTCTGTTGCAGCAGGCCCATGTTAATTATTTTGACTTTTGTATGAATAGAGATCCTTTTGTGGTGAGTGAGCACCAGAGTTGTCATTTTCTATGCAAATTGAGGCTATCACTTATAGCCGGAAGTTCTTGCAACATTTCATCCTCTGCTCTCTCTCTTCTTCCTTTCTGTCTGCCGGGCATGCCCAATATTTCTGCAGAGATGCTGATGGTTAAAGCTTAGCAAGCTGGACCAGTTACTCTTCCAGTTTTCCTTTTTGGTCTTTCTGCTTTGCTTTTAGAAAATAATGTTTAATTAGCTACTTCTATAGACCCCTTCAGGAATTGACTCAAAGTTTGGGTTTAGAGGTTCTTGTTGCTATAGTCCAAAGGTCAAAATAATGTAGAAGAAAAATGACAGTAAAGTTGACCATTGACTCATCTTTTACCACTTCCCAAACGGGAGACTCAAGAAAACTTTTACCATACATTTATTTTTCAACTTGTATGATGAAATCGTGTAAGGACTTCTTAAAAATATAAAGTAGGTTTACCAGTGGGTATGAGATGAGGCCCCTGTTGCTTTAATATTTAGCTCAGGAAAGTTTCCCTTCCTATCAGGAGGAAGTACAGTATCTACCCTCTCTCATTCCCCCCAAAAACACATTTTAGCTGATGCAGTTCCACCAGCACAGTTATTTATTTGCCAGTCGAAAGTGTGTGTGTCGGGGGGGGCAGTGAGGAGGAGCAAAGAAGTTCTTGCTCCTTTCCTGTAGCTAAATGTATGTAAATGAGCCCTGGGGAGATAATGAAAAGTAATAGAATCATGGCCAATGCCTCTACTGGCTGAGAGACTTCGTGAGCTGTTGTCTGAAAGAGTAACTCCTACAAGCTTTGATATGCTTTTTCACTGAGCTACAGGGCCTCCTCATGATGAACATACTTCTTGCTGTAAACATCCACATAGAACAATACATAGGAGAAATGAAAAACAACCTTACTGGGGTTGCATATCAGTATGACCTCAAAAAGTCACAGAAAGCCAAACATGTAACATGCAGGTGCTAATCATGCATTGGCCATGAGCATGTTGTCAGGCATATCTATACCAGCATAGGTAGCGGCAGAAAGTTGGCTTCAACATATGGCAGCCCTCTGAAAGAAATCTGCATGAGGCCTGCTCATCAACAGCCCTGCTCAAATCTTGCATGCTCAGGACTGTGGCTTACTTGATTCATCCAATTTCTTTGTAAGCTTGACTTCTTCTTTTCCTACTGCCTTCCTCTTTATCAAGCATTACCGTCTTTTCAAATGATTCATGTCATCTCACGATATGTCAAAAATATAATAGCCTCAGTTTAACTAGTGGCATAGTGGCAGGCATAAAATAGTCACAGGTGCTGCAACAATGGAGGATGGCTTAGGAAGCCATATCTGTTAGAAAAGAAGTCTGTGAAAAGTGAGCTCTGGCAAAAAAAAAAAAAAAATCAGCTTCCTGCTTGGTCCCAAGAACATGGGTCCTCGTACATGAGGAACAAGGATGTTCAACTCTGTGGGCTGTTTACTGTAGTCCTTCTTGGAATTTGCACCTATATAATAGTAGTGACCAAAGTGTCCCCTATGGAATGGTTTTGGATGGGTTGCAGGTGTCTCTACAAGATCAGACTGGCAGCTCGGGGATGCTCTTGGATCTATTAGGTGAGTGCTGTAGCCAGCAGTGCTTTTGCCCAGGTTTGGTCAGTGCACTAGGGAGGGAGGATCTGGTCTCAGTGGTTCATTACCTCACAATCACATTGCAGTAATGATCTCTACATGGGACTGAAGTGTTTGGAACCTACAGCCAATACAAAATTGGTAGTTAGTCTGTTGTCAGATATGTGCTTTAAAGCTCTCATATACCTGATGTTGTACCAGCTGCACTGGTTTCCTATCTATTCCTGAGCTCAATTCAAGGAGCCCTAAACAGTTTGGGACCTCCTTGTTCTGTAAGAGCCTGACTAGAACTGTATACCCTGAATGGGGGGGTCTGTTGCATGTCCCACCACTCTGAGAGACTAGGCCCAGAATGTGGATACTGCTGAATTCCCTTTAGACTTTATTATTCCACTTTCAACATCCTTTGGAATCCTGGGGTTTGCAGTTTAGGGAGGGGCCTTTAGAATTCTCAGCCAGAGAGCTCTTTGGCCTCAATAAACTACAGACCCCAGAATTCCACAGGATGTTGAAAGTGGAGTAATAGTACTATAACAGTGTAGTACAGAAATGTCCACAGACATATAATATGCATAGGAAGGAGCCTCACAACACCCCAAGGTCACATAAGTCCCACTTTTGACATCCACATATTAGGCATGGGTTTTTGCAGTGCAAAGGCCACTGGCATAATTCTCTATATGGACTGGAACCCTGCAGTACTGAGATTCCTGTTGTCCTGGAAAGCTACCCACAGGGATGTCTACACAATTCCTCTTTCTTCTGTAGTGATGGGCCCAGTGTCAGTGTTTTGGAACTCCAGTCACACATGCAGTTAAATGCTGAAAGGATGGTAGATATCCCTGTAACACTCAGAGCTACACAGACAATAGATTCTGTGACTTCTATGGTCAATGCACCAGTCTCTTTTAGAGTTATGTCCATGCCATTCCAGACAGTCCTCCCATATGCATCCAGGTATGTATAGTGCAAGTGCCACTTAGCCACCCATCTTATAGAATCATTTTGGGACATATTTGCACATGTACATACTTCATGTATGTTAATCATTTCATTCCACTATTTTTTAGTCATAGATACATCACTGGTCAAACATGGAAATGAAAGCACAGAAAAATAACTATTATCATCTTGATGTTTTCTACCCTTACAACCTATGCCAGAAGAATCCTAGGCTCTTGGTTGTTTTGTGTACTTTTGTTCAGAGGCTCCACTAATGATGCCATTCTGTTCAAACACAGGGAGCGTATGTGTGGCACAATCAGTGAAGATCCCCCGGGAGCCCAAAGCAGGAGAGTTCGATAAGATCATTCGGCGTCTCCTGGAAACGTCCCATGCTCGAGCCATCATCATCTTTGCCAATGAAGATGATATCAAGTAAGAGGATAATGACTTAGTGGAAGAAG
The DNA here is from genome assembly GCA_948474755.1 of Ctenosaura bakeri. Lineage (NCBI taxonomy): Eukaryota > Metazoa > Chordata > Lepidosauria > Squamata > Iguanidae > Ctenosaura > Ctenosaura bakeri. The sequence goes on from CAOLHI010002202.1 coordinate 176,545, forward strand.
GAGAGAGAAAAGTGGTGGGAGAAGTGGGTAAAAATGAAGGGTAAAGAGTAAAAGAACAAACTTCAAAGGTGTGCACCTCACAGAATGTGTGTTCTTGTCTATCTGTCTGTCCATCACCTTTCTATATCAGAACTTGTAAAACTTACTTTTTGAACTACAACTCCCAGAATTATCTTTGTGGTTATGTTACCTGAGGGATTCTGAAAGCCGTAATCCAAAAAGGGTAACATTTTAAGCCCTGATCAGTTGATTATTCAGCCTCTCTGTCACATTGTTGTGATTGATCAAGCTGAGCAATATGACTGTGTCACTACATTCACTCCAAGTCCTTGCAGTCCAAAAGAACAACAGCCTTAATCCTGTTGAGAACTTGTAGCTAGTGCTATGAAGTGAATCCAGGTCACCCCAATCAGCAGCTGCTGCATTTGATGGGGTCTCTTTCCCTGTTGATCAGGAAGCTGCTGACTGAACTTCCCACCCCCTCCAGTGAGTGATCTATGGTGTGATGGGCAGAAGCAGTGTCCCTGTCATAATCTCTCCTCTACTGGAGATCACTCATGTGGGGATGGGGAGTAGAACATCAACCAGCTGCTTTCTGACTAACAGGGAAGCAGATCCCCATCAGTCACAGCAGCTGCTTGCTGGTGAGTGTAGATTGAGGGACTTTGATGGTCCTTGTGTAGCCCCTAAACTAGGAGCTATGTAGGGATTGTTAATACAAAACACTCATAAGTGCATAACTCTAGTTAGGCATTCATAACTACAGAACATGATTCTAGCCAACATTTCTAATTAATCAGATTGATCAATCAACCAGTCAGCTAGTTGGTTTGTCTATCTGTCTGTCATATTGTTTTCAGTGATCAAAGTTGGCGGTATGGCTATGTCATTGCATTCACTCCTAGTCTCCATAGTCCAAAAAGAATGACATTTCCAATTGATTGGATCAATTGATCAATCAATCTGTCTGCCATGCTGCAAATTATCAAGATGGGCAATACATCTACATTCAGTTCTGGTTTTGTACCTTTCTTCCGTGTCTTCTCAAGTTTCAGTTTATATACTGCTCCAGTTGGGACAAATGAACAATAAGAACTCTGTCAGATTCTGGTCAGATTCAAATGACATTTTTGGAGCTGTTTGCTGCAGGTTAAACCTGCATCGCATACACTTGGGTGTATCCCACATTGAGGTTTACACTGCACATTTTCCCTATCTGTATGGTTTCCCACTGCTTCAGCACTGCAGTCTATAGTATGACAGAAGTCATATTCTTGCTTCTGCTAAGATCACAGTTTCTTAAGCTCATATGTCTAGTAACACATGCCAGATATAGATGCATCACTCATAAATCTGTGCATGATCCCAGTGTCATCTAAAGTGTCATTGTACTGTACAGGTGGTACATTTGAGAGGGAATGATTAATGATAGCTACATTGAAGAGGTGAGAGTCAGAATGCCTGAAGTTTGTTCCTGTAGGAGGTCAGTTGAAATTTTGATGGGAAGCCCATTCTTGATTGTGCCATCAAAAAAGCTCTCAAGTTCTGAGTCACTTTGACATGTTTTATAGAATCAGAAATGATACAAGCCTGTCTCCTGTTATTTGAAGATTTAAGAACTTGACTGTTTATGTGAAAACTTTAAAGACTGAATGTTTGAAAACTTGAAAGGTTTCAAAGATCTATGAAAATACTTCTCACAAATATTGTAATGCTTGCAAGGATCTGATTCCTGATCACATATGTGTGTGTGTGTGTGTGTGTGTGTGTGTGTAGTTATTCAAAAGTATCTTTTGTGCATTCTATGTTCACCCACTGGAAATTAAAATATGTTTCATTTGAACCAAATAAGTGAAACTGTAATGCAGCACAAAAATTTGAGACCACATAAAACCTCTCTTCAGATTTCTACCCCTCCTTTCTTTTTAGCCTAGCAATTTGTATTATATCTCATATATTGAATTACACCTGATTTTGCAACTATCTAATTTATTAATCAGCAGACATTATGCAAATGCAAGTAAACTGACATTTTCAATCAGTTTGTATCAAATGTGCAAACAGACTGAGTTTCTGGAAAGCTGGTTAATATAAATGTCTAAAATCCTGACATCTATACTCATTTATTTCCAACAAAATCAGGGATTTGCCTTTGCAATGTAAATGGCAAGCACCATTAAACAGGGGTTTGTAAACATTTACCTATCTGAGAGCAGTTTGTAAGCTGGAGAATTGCACCCTGTTGGCAAAAGCTTATACACATCTGGAAACCTTGTCTTTTTCATGCAGTGATAGGCTGATGTTTACTGCTGAGCCAGATGCCTCTCTTAGGGCTTACCAGTGTGATGTCATGAAAGCAATGTGTGCGCGCGTGCACGCGCATGTGCGCGCGTGCATGCTTGTTTCTAACATAATACATATTCCTATTCATTTCAGCTTTGTGTTTCTTCACACAAAACCTATTGTTAGTCACAACTAAACTAAAACAACTGAATCAATTGGATTCACCATTCAACAATCAATTTAAACTAGCTGGGACTGAGAGGATTCAGGTCTATATGTTTTTCTTCTCATACTAGTTGTACTTTGGACTAGTCAATTTGAGGATTGCAAACATAGCTGTATGTTGGACTTCATATCTCGCCAAATGTTTGCAAAGCCATTTTAGCTCTAACAATGCATCTGAAAAGGTGTATTTTGAGAAAAAAAAATCATTAGTTCACTAATTAATATGGAAGTCAGATAGAACAGACTTGAACAAATGTTTAAAAGTGACATGGGCCAGGAACAGAGGATGGATATGTGGATATATCTATAAGGTTCACTTTCTCCTATATTCTAATTGTCATAGTTCCAAGTTCTTTCCATCCCATTTATGAAGAAATGTACACATTTTGTTAAGTTCTTTTTGAGAAAAGAAACTACCCTCCAACAAATGAAATCACCTATCTGTGTTGTAGAATTCAATAGGTACAATATTCCCAGCATGCACCAGGCTGTACGTCCCTGTCTTGTAGCTGTTAAAAATGTGGAGCTTGTTTGAAAAGCAGAGAGGCTGGGCAACAACACCAGTTCAACATCGCAAACATGACTGAGTATAAAGGAATTTAAAGACAGACTTTTAAAAGCTAACTGCTGTTTAAGGAAAATTTGTCAGTTCCATTTCCCCTCAGAAAGTACAAGTCCTTTTCATCAAACCTATAAGGAAATTTATACATTTTAATCAACAAATTTTAATTAACAAAACAAAACAATACAAAACCAATAGAATTCTCACTCATCTTCAGTGGGACTAGACTGATCTTTCCATCTTGAGGCTGTGTTGAAGCAGCTCCCTGCATACAACAAAGGAAGATAATTTTTCACCCTAAAGGTTCCAGATTCCTCTAGCCAGCATGTAATTATGCATAGGGCAAGATCCACTGCACTAGAACTATGCAATCCCTATATGGAATGCCACTACTGTACAACATATAAGAAATGGTGAATGTGTGTAGTTCTCCCTTTATTGCACAATGCACTATATGTAATACACAGAGGCAGTACACCATGTGCCCAGACATACTACTCTATGTTCATTATTATGCATCTGCAATGATTCAGCTCCCTCCACCATCAGTTGGTTACCTCTGTTCTACATTGTCCACAAAAGTCATTCTATATGTATAGCACAACTTATGCCCATGTAAATCATCAGCAGGATTTTGGGCATAGATTAATCCACTGTATATGTATGGTTTGTGTGTGTGTGTGTGTGTGCATGTTTTACATAACTGTAATTTGAAGAGTTTCCGTCTTTATGCTTTTACATGATCACAGTATACAGATCTGCATGTAGAAAATGACAATGTACGATGCAGTCATAGATGTTTTCTTAGCTGCAATGTTTGTTCTTTCGTGTTTTTAATCCAGTGGCTACAACTCCATCACAAATTTCACATTCTGTTAGTCATTTTCCTATAGCAGGGGTGGTCAACATTCAGTCCCTCCCCTCCAATGTAGTTGCCAGGTGTATTCAGTGATGAGAGGTGATGGGAGTTGCTGTCCAGCAATAACTGGAAAGCCACATGTTCTTTTCTGCAGAGCTTGGGGAAATTAACTTTTCGAAATGCCTGCCTTCTATGTCACCCAAAAATTGCAGAGAGAATTTCCATCCTCCAGAGCAAGTTAAGATGCTGTATGGAGGTGGAACTGCTGTTCTATCACTAAGGGTTGGCCTAGGCATTCTGGGAGTTATATGCAGAGGGTGATATTTCCAAGCTATGTGGATGCAGTGCCAGTGAACCCGACATGAACATCTTTTCTCCAAAGTGAAATAATTGCACAGGTTTTACCTGGCAATGCTTAAATTAGCTGGTGGCACTTGTGTTCTTTCAGATGTTTCCCTTTCTAAATTGTCCCATAGTTCTGTGACCTCCCAAACAGCAGCCTGCCCTTACTCTTGACCCTTTTAGTTTCCTGTTGTTCGACTGACATGCTGGGCGACCTTGAGCAATTCGCTCCCACTTCTTTGCCTATGTTCTCTCTCTCATTCGCACCCTGTAGGTTCCTCAGGCTAAGGAAAAGCTTTTATGAAGTGTCACAACACAACACAGTGGTTTTTTTGAGCTTGCTACTATAACAAGAAATAATTGATGCCCTAGTAAGAAAAGTTGAGGCTAGAGTTAGGCTCACTGAGCAGAAACTACCATAATCTCTCTATTTCTTTTCTTTTTTTAAAAAACAAAACAGACACCCAAGATCATTATGTTTGCTCTTTCCTCTTGTCTGCTTCTATTCCCTTTTCCTCATTTCTGTCCCCCCTCCCTCAATTTCCAAAAATACTTGTCTTTCTCCTTCAAGCTCTGGATTTGCCTGTCACTCTGTCTTGCTGTTGCAGCTCACTTAATTGCTTTTTAATCAACATTGCTATTGACAAAGTCTCTATTGATCCACTGGGCACCCTTTTTGTTGCTTTTCTTCTTAAAGGCTTATTTAAAACCACACAGATGCACATGCATGCCAACTCAGTTGCTGCACTCTCCTTGCTGATTTCATCCAGACCCCTCTGGCTTGAACAGCCCTGTGCTTTAGATGGTGCTTCTTTTCCCAAAGGCCAGGGACACCTGGCAGAGTTTTTAGGGGTTAACATTCCTTCTTCTTTCCCCCCTCCCCCAGCTTTCTAAAAATATATTCTGCAAGGTGGATTGGAAATAGTTGTAGTACATAAACAAATTGTTTTATTTAATAAACAATAGGAAAGTTACAAACCATGACACTTCGTGTTGTTGAGCTGAGTTAAACAAACTATATGAACACTCAAATAAAAGAAAGAAAGAACTCAAAAGAACCAACTGTTGAAGAAAGCACAAACTATAAAATATTAGTCAGCTTGGATTTTACCTGATCACCCCTGGATCTGGGAATCTATCCCCCTTGGCTGATGCTACAAGGGACCCCATTTCCCTCTGCCTTCTCTTCTGGGGTCTATACAAATGGCATATACATGAGATGCTTTATTCTCACTACTGTTCTCATCAGGTTCATCCTAACTAATCTTAGGTTTATTTAGTTGCTTTGAAGCAAGTTAAGTACCAGAAACACAGCTGCACTTCATTCATTTTCCTTCTGATGAATTCACAACACTGCATGCTATTTTGGGTTTTTCATATCTTCCTGGCTTGTGAAATGGATTTCTCATAGACTGAGGTCACATAATTTTAAACTAACTAAATCAAAAGGATTGTATAAGTCCCATGGTTCGTCATAGCAGCATATGTGAGTTAATCATTTTTTTGTAAAAAAAAACCTTCACTGTAGTCTAATTAAATTGACAGATGCTGTTTTATGCCCTTAGTTCTAGACCAGGGTCAAACTAGATATTATAGTGTGTGCATGTGTGCATGTTTATGGTTGTTTTTAATTTTTAATTGAGATATATATATATATATATATATATTAATGTAAAATATCTTACAAAACCAAAAGTTATACACACCATATTTTAATAACATACCCAACATTTAACAACATTTAACATTTAACAAACCACTCATATACATACAATATTTTTTTTATGTATGCGTATTTATGTATGTCTTCAAATCATCTGCTGACTTATAGTGATCCCATGAATTTCTAAGGGACTTTCTTACGCAAGGTTGATGTGGAATTGGGGAGCCATTTTTCTCTACAGCCATTCTTGCTGTGGAGATCATTGTAGGCTTAGTCAAGAATTACTGGAATAAACTGCTAACATAGATTACAACAAGGCTGTAAGGTTCATAAGTCCACCCAGCCCCTCACATGATGGTAGAAAACTGTAATGAGGAGACTTTTGTATCTAGTGAGTCCCTGTGCCAATGAATTAGAACTCTGGAACATCGTGTGGGGAGCTTGAGTGCATAGAAAAAATACTCCCAGTTGCAGAAGTTATCCCTCAGCATTCAAGGGCCAGAAGGAATAGAGTTAAACTAGAAATGGCCATCAGATTCTGTAATTCAATAAAACTAAGTTTTGAAGATTTGGATTAAATGTGCAAGACTTAGAAAAGCCAACACAAGCACTTCACTTCATCATCAGAGCACAAGAAGGGTGCAATTCAGGTAACTTCAGTGCTCATTTGGGGGAGTACTCAAGCTATGACAGCTAGGTTTAAAATTAGGTCTTCACAGCTCTACTGTACTGGTATTGAAATAATTCATAAAGAGGGCATGACTGAGCCTATGTATGTAACACCCTTCACATTCCTGCTGCACTCCAATTATGCACATAGGGAGCTACTGCACACTGAATTACGTAAGAACGTCACAAAAGCGTAACTGGATCAGACTGAAAGCCTATCTAGACAAGCATTCCATTCATGCAGAGGCCAAACAGTTGCCTATGGGAAGCCTAAGCAAACATCCAAAGCAAGTGGTGCTCTTCAGTTTGTTTGCAGACACGTTTGTTGTCATTATGTGCCAAATTAGTCCTATGGTGATCCTATCATAGGGTTCTCTTGGCAAGATTTATTCAAAGGAGGTTTGTCTTGCCTTTCTCTTAGGCTCAGAGAGTATGACTTTCTCGAGGACCCACTTAGTGAAGTTCCACAGCTGAATTGGGATTTGAACCCTGGTCTCCCACAGTCCTAGGCCCTTTCTGCAAGACTTCATCATCCTGCATTGGGGCTGGGAGAAGGATGAGACCCAGACAATGCTTACGCATGATGTTGTCCATGTCCCATTGTTCTCCTTTCCCCAGGTGGTGCAATTGCGCTGCAAATCCTTGATGGGTTTTACCTGTCAATGACCAGCGATTGCACAGCCCTCCTGCTGCGCTCCCACACTTACCTTTGCTGTGGAGGATCAGGAAGTGTGATGGCTGTATTTCCTGCCCCAGCACAGCCTGGGACAGTGCCTGGCTGCACTGTGGAAGGAAAAGGTGTGTCCATCACACCTCCTCCATTCCTCCAGGAAGTCAGTGTGGAGGGGAGTGCTCCTGTCACGCTCCCCTGCTGGGAGAGGCTCTACTGGGATCTGTGCAGGATGCTACCGGATCTGGTAAGCTGTGGAAAGGGTCCTACTCAGAGTCTCATACCACTACACCATGCTGGCTCCCTGCTTGAAGACATGAAGTGGCTACTTAAAATTCAAAGAATAATCTGGGGTTTCTTTCTGTTTTTGCTTTTTATTTTGCTTTTCCTGTGTGTCTGTATTTCTGAAGTTCTAGGGAGGGATGAAAGTAGCAAATTATTTATCAATATGCTATGAAAATCAGTAATTGGAAGGGCTGCTTGCTAGGTATGGATATGCAAAGCTATTTTTTCTTGCAGTGCATATAGTACAGTGTGGGCAGGCAGAGTTTCTTGGTGGACTATCCTGTGCTGTGTCTACATTGACTTGAGCATAACAACAACCATGATAGCTCTATAAACTAAACTGCTTTGTTCTTCTCTCTACAGGAATGTATTAATGGCAGCAAAGAGGGCCAACCAGACTGGGCATTTCATTTGGATGGGCTCTGACAGCTGGGGCTCAAAAATTGCTCCAGTGAGAGATCTTGAAGAAGTGGCTGAAGGATCTGTCACTATCTTGCCCAAGAGGGCATCTGTTAGAGGTATGTCAAGCAGTTGATGGTAACTTGATGATTTTCTGGGTTTTTAAATAATGCTGTGAGAAGTGGAAATTTGTTATTGTTGCTCAGAATGTATACAGAGATGACTGTGTTATTTCAGAAGTCCCTTTGTGCATTAAGTGTGTGAACAGTGCTGTGCACAATTATTAGGGAGTGGGGCTGCACAATTGAGCTTGATCCTGAAGCTGAGTGTACCACTGTCCAACTCACTGGATGCCAGTGTCTTGGAGGGGACTTCTGGATTGCTGAAGTTTATACAGGGGCAGAGCCTTTGCAGTATGATGACTTCTATGCTGTTGGAAAACCTGATTGTATGGGAGTTGCAATTTATCTGGATCTGGAAGCCCTCTGGATCATGAAGGAGGTGTTGGTAGGTTTATCAGGCATTTTATTTGCTTGTTGCATCTTGCCTTTCCTCCAATATGCTCAAAGTATCCTGTACAGCTTTTATCCTCCCTACTTTATCTTTCCAACAACCCTGTGTGGTAGGTGAGCCTGAGAAAGAGCGACTGGCCCAGGATTACCCAGTGAGTTTCTTAGCTTTATGGGGTCTCAAACTGGATCTCTCAAGTCCTAGTCCTACACTCAAACTACTATAATGAGAGCTGCACCAAATGGTGGTCTGTAGATCGGTGCCAGTCTGTGAGCCATAGGCTACCAGCATGTGTTGAATTTTCAGAAAACTTTGCAAAATTAGTAATGTAAGACAAAATGGCACCAGTCTGTAGCACATTGGAAAAAATTACCATTCCAATACAGTAAATCACATAAGAAGTACTGAACTATGCTATACACGCATAATGGATAGATTTATTGGTGGCTTGTGGCTCCCATATCAGCGGTGTGGTGATTCAACATCTTATTTACTTTAAATAATAAGTAGGAATCAGGACTTTAGATAGTTCCTTAAAACTTAAGGCCTTTCCACATTACCCTGTTAGAGTGCTATTCTTCTTTCAACATCCTATGGAATCCTGGGGTTTGCATTTTAGGGAGGAGCCTTTAGAAATCTCAGCCAGAGATATATTTGGCCTCAGTAAACTACAAACCCCAGGATTCCACAGGATGTGGAAAATGGAATAAGAGCACTATAACAGTGTAGTATGGAAAAGCCCTTAGACTAAAATCTGGAATGGATTCATCATCCTACTGACATGGGAGCAGTCACTACTGGAATAACTTCAGCCTTTCAGAATTAAAAGTTGGTTGTTGTTTTTTTTGTTTACCGGAACTCCAAGTTCCATTAACCAAGCCTGTGTCAAACTCATAGGAGGATGAACGTACTCATAGAATTAAGGAATATGGTGTTTCTTGGCACATGCTCTACCTGAGAATTTGGGTCCAGCACAAAACTGAATTTATACTCCTTTCAAAGAAAAATGGAATTCTGGTTCCCATGAAACACTCTTTATTATAGCAGTCAAAATTAGGGGTGTGGAGTGGTGAAACCCTTTTCACTGTTGGTATTCTTAAACAATCGGGAGCTCCAAAACCCTTCTTAATTCTGTAAATATCATGCCAGTAGGTGCCATCTAGCATCTGCTAATCCCAGTTCTCATTTTGGGTGATAATGTTTTAGAGGAAATTTCTGACACAGTGAACCATGGCACATCTCTTCTTTGATCATGTATATGTTCACAGACATACCATTAGGAGAATTTGTCCCTAACAGTGCAAAAATTAAACTTTGCAGTGAGTTGTAGATCCCAGCTAAAATGGATGAAAGGTATGCAGATGAAAGGTATGCAGAATAAGGGAGTATCAGGTCTACTGCTATAAATTGTAGGTGATGGTGTTAGAGAAGTTCAGCAGAAGGTATCATTACTTTGGGTGGGTAGCTTTTGAGTGTTAGTTGCAGAAATCTTTCTGGAAGCTAAAAAAAATGCAGATAACTATTTCTTAACATTGGAGTAGGTAGTTGAGTGTGTTCTTCTTGATATACACTGTTTTTGATTGCTTTAATAAAATAGATTTAAAAGCGGGCAGTTAGCTAAGGAGGATACTGATTTGCTGACTAGTCTTTTCCTTTTAGTAGTGTACCCCAGTGGTATCCTCTGAGACCTGATTATGAGTTCTTTGGTACTCTGTTGATTGCTCTTAAACCACTGACACATGACAGGTTCCTGACAAAGTAACAGAGTTTCAGGACTTAGCAGGTTTGGGCCAGTTGGGTTCTGAATAAGTATCACCTGAAAATGTTACATGTCAGTGGAGACTGGTGACTCTTGTGTCAGTGGAGTGGTAAATCAGTAAGTCCACTTTCAATTTTAGCTTGAACTTTAAAGCGAAGTCCATGATGATGAACTCAAATAAGCTCATCAGCTCATATAGTTTATTTCTACTTCACACTATAACCTGGGGTGGATTCAGCCACTGCCATGTGCTGCTTGAATTCCATAATGGAGTGGAGTAGGTTAAGTAATAATAAATACATTAAATAATAAGTAAAATAAAAACTGCTGAGAATCTGAAATAGATAACATCAAGATGAAAAATACTGATACCCTTCTGCAGGGATCCCTGTTATACTTCCTTTCTGTAATTTTTGTAACTTTGCTTTGCTCCACAGTGTCCCAGTGATATTTTTCATGCATTTTTCATACATATGCATTTTATCTTCTCAAATGTTTGGGCTGATCTTAGGACTAGATTTACAGAAGGGTGAGGCTCCCATCCTAGCACTTAGATAAATGGGTCACCATTTTAAAAAAAGCTTTTCATAGCTCTTTGGCAAATGTGCCCTTACCATTTCTGAGCATTGTTCATACAAGCACTTTACCAGGTTTTTTTTTTCTCCTTTTGTGAAGCTTGTCCTTTGCTTAAAGTAGCTTTTCACTTCTTCTTTTAGTGCATATTTAATTGAAATCAGTCACAGAATTTGTGCACTGAAAATGACAACCATCAGTTTGGTGTATATGGCATACACTGATGCTTTCAAAATGGCTACTTCCCCCCCTCTGTATGCTTTTATAAGATCTTGGATATTTCTTCCCATTCCTCTTTCAAAGGTCCCTTAAAGGTCAGACCCTTCTATTGAATAGTGTTCAAATATAACCTGGATGTCTTTATTGATTCTGAACCTGTCAGTGGCCGCAGTCCACCAAGAAACTCTGCTTGGCAAGCCTGTCTGAAGTTGTGAGAGGACTGGGAGAAATTCTCAGTGCACTAAATCCCTTGCAAAGATGTTCCACATTGATGCACTTGAGAAATTAGATCTTTTCAGATTCCTGTGTGCAGTGACAGGATCTGTATCTCTTTGACTAACGTGTAAACAGGAATTTGGGTATTCATGAGATTTCATGCATTTCTGAATATTTTTATATACAGTTGGCCCTCCACATTCGGTAGGGTTAGGGGAACAGAAAGTGGAAAAATCGCAAATATCAAAATATAAGTGTGTGTCTGTAGTAAGGGGGTTGAGGCACAGTAGGGAGAATGGGCACGCAGGGGCTAAACCAGATCCAAGAAAGGAGAAGGAAAGAGGGTGGGTCAGCACAGTGGCACTATACTTCCTTTCTCTTGCCCATTTCCTTCCTTGGGAGTTGGGTGGCATTGGGAGAGGGTTTGTGGTGCTCTGGAGGACCAGAGGCAGGTTTTTAAAAGCCTGCATGGTCTGATCAGAGCCACCAAGAGATAAGGTTCCCCCAGAAAAGAAGCATCTGAAGTGAGGTGGGGGCAGGAGTAGAGGAAACTCACAAATAATCAAATCTGTGAAAGTCAAACCCACAAATGTGGAGGGCTGACTGTAGTTCTCACTGGTCTCAGTGTTTACAATTTTTTAAAATCTGTTTTAACCTTATGTTATTGTTAAGTTGTTTAATGTGTTTTCAGTCTGTTTAAATTATTTTTACTGCTTGGAATTTTAAGTTGTTTTAGGGTGCTTAAATAGATTTTAGTGGTACATTGCCCTAAGATATTGTGATACAGGTTGGGACATAAATATTTAAAGGGATAAATACATGCTTAGGTACATATTCAGATTTTTATTTTATTTGTGTAAAGGGCCAATTAATGTAGGAGCAGAATGAAATGCACAAAACAGGCACAAGTGGCATGGTCCAGAAATAGATGGATTTCTACATCCTGTTTTCACATGCATTTCTCTCTCATCTTCCCTAGTTCCCAAGCAATCAATCTGTGTCTTATGACAGAATCACAGAATCACAGAGCTGGAAGGAACCACACGGACCATCTGAACTCAAACCCTGCCATGCAGAAATCTGCAGCTAAGACAACCTCAAGAGATGGTCATCTAACCTCTGTATAAATGCAACCCCCCCCCACCTCCTAGTTAAGACAAACCAAGTTAAGACTACCTTCTAGGAGTAGCCTATTCCACTGTTGAGCCATTCTTATCATCAGCAAGTTCTTCCTAACCTCCTGTCAGTACTGTATGCTAGTTTATCATAGTATTCTCTGCCCATAGGTTTTTCCTATGTTCCTCATCAGTCTTTCCTACCCTACATAATTTAAATATTTACTAAGCATCTGTTTCGTTCGGGTCTGTGTGAGATGGATATATTTGGCTTTGACTGCAAGGTTCCTAAACAGAAATACTAAAATTATCTTTCTGAACAATAAAGGTGTGCATTTCCTGGTTAAGACACTTCTTCTTTGCTTCCTCTTTGCAGTTTTTAATCTTTGTCAATTCACCAAGAAAATATGTAGATGTTTGTGCAGTTGGCTCAGGAGTGCATTTTCAGTACATTGTAAAAAGCTTTTGAGACTAGTCAAGTGATCTATTCCAGCAAGATATCCTTTGACAGCTCACAGACTTCCTGAATAGATAAAAAGGATTCAGTTTCATGCAATCTGTTCAGAAAATTCAAAATGCAAAATCTGTGGATTCAAATGCTCCTGTAATTAGGCAAAGGCCAGAATGTCTTGTTATCTAATACCTTAAGACTGACTAGTTGACTCTATCATGAGCTTGCATGGACTATAGTTCATGAATTGCTCTCTAGAATTTCTCTGGAAATAGGATTGTACCCAGTGAAATCAGAAGGAAATTAAATGCAGAAAGTATTGTCAGTGACAGGCCATTTCTGCACTATACTGTTATAGTGCTATTATTCCACTTTCAACATCCTATGGAATCCTAGGGTTTGCAGTTTAGGGAAAGGTCTTTAGAACACTGTAGTGCAGAAATGGCCACAGTTATAACACTTCATATATCTGAGGAGTGGGCTACAGACAACGAAAGCTCACACTCTAATAAATTTGTTAGTTTTTGGAGCATAAAAAGTACCAGTTTGTCTTAAAGGTATTAGTAGTTTTTTTTCCTTTTTATGCCATAACAACTATCTCTTCCAAAACTGTTAAAATGGAAAGTACTTCCTTTAATCTTTGAAGCAGCCCAAGAGTTGCTTTTGCTGCAACAGATTAACACAATGGGGGCTAAATCAGTGGCTATTAGAAGGGATACAAGAAAACTAGGCAGTAGGGACCACATCACACAGAAGCATACTGGCCCCCAAAGAGAAGGAGAGAGACAGAGACAGTTGTTATAAGTGTATATCAGAGGCTTGTTGACACAGACAGAGACTATCATACAGATGAGTCTTCAGCAATTTGTTAGCACAGGTTTTGTCTACTTGACCAAAGGCTATCCATGTTCTAGCATTGTCAGATTGAACGCACAGCCAAAGTTTCATTTGCAGAGTGTCATTTATTAGAAAAGAAAGAGCTGTCAAGTGCCCCAGGCCATTAAAAGATCCATTCAATTAATAAGACTGTGCCAGATGGAACCCCCAGGGGAGAGTGATACATAGCCACCATCCACCCTGTCTCTACCCTACCTCCCTCTGACATCCACTTATACCTAGGAAATTAAGTTTTTTTTGTGTGTGTGTGACTAAAATATGCACGGTTAATTAAACCTTTCCTATGACAGAGCTTGCATGATGTTGACTCAGAGCAATATAGTTTCATGAAGTAACAGACTCAAAACCACCACAGCCATTTGTTTTACTTTTAAAAGTGAGCTTTCCCAAGCTTCTTGTTACCAGTTGCTTGAATGCCAGTTGATTTTAGACTGTGAAACTCGTGTAATCTGATTTGGAAGGTGCAAACATTGTCAGGAGGTTGTACTACTTAGGCCTTATAATCCCTTCCAACTCTTAAGTCAGAATGATTCTGTAAGTCTACAGACCTTCAAGAGTCTTGCAACTAACAATGTTGTTTTATTTTATATGAGTTGTACTGGTATTGCTGAAAGCATTCATTCATTCATTCATTCATTCATTCATTCATTCATTCATTCATTCATATCCTGTTCAGTATCACAAGCTCTCAGGACGGTATGCATTTAAAATCAATACAAATATGTTCAGACAATTTAAAACAAAGAATTTAAATAGACCAAAAAAGTAAACATGTGGACAATCTATGCATGGGTTAAAAGATAAAACAGTTTAAAACCACGTGCAAAGTGTTTTGAAGGAAATCAGTGATGTCCAAAGGTTTTAATAAAGAGCCTTCTTTTTACTTGGAGCTAAAAGAAGCCAGCATTGGCCCCAAAGAGATGTGCCTGAGAGAGTTCTTTCCACAATTGCAGTGTCATATCTGAGAAAGTCTTCTCCCACATCCTCAGATGGTACATTGACCACTCTAGGGGACACAGAGGAGGCTCCTCCCAGCAGACATCAGCTCATAGCAGATACATACGGGGAGGGGTGCTCCCTTGTATATCAAGGCCTCAACTTATCAATCTCTGTATTTTTGTTTGGATAGCAGCTAGGGCTGCCAGTTAAGGATCATCCCGGACCCTGAGCTTTCTAGGCCAAAACTTGAGACCCAAAGACATGGGTCTCATTATGCATTAAGTACTGGCATTATGCACTAAGTACCAGCCATAGTTGCTCATAGCTTATCAGTCAAACATGCACATGTGCGTGCGTGCGCGCGCACGCGCACACACACACACACACACATATAAAGAGAACATATTTTTCCTGTTTGGAAATTAAGATACAAATTTAACCGGAAGGGGCTGTTGCCAAATCAAGGTGAAAAGAGGGGATTATTCCTTCTCAGTTAATTAGGAAGACAAAATAAGAAATATTTAATGTAGCCTATTTGATTCTAAGCAGAAGGTGGATGCAGAGCAGAGTGGAAGGTGAACCCTGGCACCATAGTGACTGGGAAGAAAGGAGGAAAGTGACTAAATAATTACATAGACACCCCATCCCCAAGAGTCTTTTCAAGTTACAGCAACAAATTAAGCCTTGTAGATTGTACCAAATTACTGTGTCAATAGCAGAGTTGGATGTCTGCACATAGCCCTTTCCTCTTGCCTGGAGCTGAGATCACCAAAAAGTGGAGAATTTGCAGGCTCAGCTCCTATGAAAACTGGAGACCCTGAGCCAAGCAATCCTGAGATTTGGCAACCCTAACAGCAACCTTCCTCTCACAGTATGCAATATGATGGCACTGAAATAGCTGAAAAACCCTGGTTGGAGAACCTTCTTTAATTTCCTCCTGGTGTTCTCATATTCTTCAGAGATGATCTCTGGTGAAACCTTTGTACCCTTGAAGACTGTCACATCCTTTCTTCTCAGTCCTCAGTTTTCCATCGCTTATGTGGGAATTCAGTTCTCCATCACTTTTATGAGAATACGTAGGGGGTGGGGAAATGAGGTCATAACTTTTTGTAAAGCTTTTGTAAAGCTCTTAATATAACTCATTGATCATTACCACATTTTCCTCTTTGGGTCCAATTTGTGCTAACCTCAGAGAGTTTTGACCTTCCTCTATAGATGATGACTCAACCCTGGCTTTGAAGACAGGCTTTGCCCTGGCTTTGGAGACAGAGAAGAGGCAGGAACAGTTCTATTATGCCTAGGCCCAGAAGCAGATGAAAGGCCCTCCCTCATCCCAAATGCTACTGCTCTGCTGCAGAGAGAAAGAGAAGAAGAGGCAGTATCTGTTGGACTTAATCCCATTCCATGTGGCCATCTACTTTCCTTGTGTGTTGTGTCTTGAGATTGTAAGCCTGAAGGCAGGGGACTCTTTTTTTCCTCGTTCTTTTTCTTGTAAAGCACCAATGTTCAGTGATGGTGCTATATAAATAAAGGATGGTGGCGGCAGTGGTGGTGGTGGTGGTGGTGATGGTGATGATGATGATAGTGATACAAAAATGGGGCAACTCAACAGGTTTTTTTTTAATTTTTCTGGTTGTTTATGGCACAGTCGAATCTGGATGATGATTGTAAAGTAACATATAGATATGTACATGTGTGTGTGATATAAGCGTTCTTCTTCCCAACAAGACATTGAATTAAATTACTACATTTCTGTATTGTCATGACTCTGTATCTAGAAAAAAAAGGATATTAAGGGAAGTTCTGATCAGATCCTCCTGTACAGTGGCCAGTGTTTTATGACATTTAGGAAAAAGAAGCGGGGTGAAATATGAAGTAATAGCAATTATCTTGATGAATCTAAGTGGTTTAACCATGAACAAAGCTTAGATAGAAGGCCTGCTATTAGTGTACAATCTGAGTTGAGTCCCCTAGCAGAAAAGTAAAGTACACGCATAACAAATAAAAAACAGGAATTTCTTAGAATGTGATGACTATATCACTAAAGTAGAATAGAAAAACTTTTCTTGGAAATGAAGTAACTAAAAAATGGCCATCTGAAACATTTCACATAAATCTAGCTGTAGATTTTTCTCCTGCTGATAGTCCTGTCAAAACAGCCATATCCTCAAACAGTTTTCAGGTTTGTAAAGTATTGCTGAAAGATATTATTAAAGGAGTTGAAGCTCAAGCTCAAAATTGTGTCCTGCTTCCTCCCAAGTTATTATTTCTTCCATTCTGAATGGACATTAAAATCTATGATACAGTTTTGACTGTGTCTGTCATGCTGGACATGGAGCTAAAATATTCCAGAGGAGCACAGTGCTCACTAAAGCCAACAAACAGTCCTTGAACTGCTAATTCTGTTCCCTACAGAAACTCTATTCTTATTTGGCACACAGTTTCAATAGCTGAAAAGACCCTTTTTATCTTTGTAAACATCAAAAGTGGTTGCTCTTTTTTTTAACAAACGTGGCAGAGTCCACATGGACTGACTCTAAGACTCATACATCTATCTTTGTTTCTCTTATCAGGTTTTGATCGCTATTTCTCCAGTAGGACACTTGACAATAACCGTCGGAACATTTGGTTTGCTGAATTTTGGGAGGATAACTTCCACTGCAAGCTAAGCCGCCATGCTCTCAAGAAGGGAAGTGCCATCAAGAAATGTACAAGTAAGAGGCTTTAAGGAGATGGGAAGGGTGGACCATGGGAGGTAGGATGTTGCCGTATTGCATTCCAGTTCCAAAACTGTAACTCAGAAAAAGTCAGTTGTTCACCTGCTGTTGCTGTGAGTACCTACCTCCTTGGAGATTCCAGGCAGTTTCCCTCTTGGTGGAAAGATGTTCTTGTTTGAGCTTTGGTTCCCAGAATTTGGTTGTTAGGTCACTGCTGGACTTTAGCTACTAGAGAAAGGTTGGGCTGAGCACAGTCCCCCAGATGTGATGTCCTCCTAGAATTCCTCACCATTGCTTATTCTGGCTACAGCTGGTAGGAGGTGTAGTCTATCATTTAGAGGACTGCTCCTTGCCCATCCTTACATAGAGGTACTGGTTGCTTTATGTGCTAACCAAATGAATTGGATTCTCTGTGCAACTCAGTGGGAATGTGGGGAGAACACAGTTGTAACACTCTCCATAGTATTAAGTTAACCACATGGTCAATGGTTTTTATATTAGTGGAGTGAGCAAAAGAATCCTGGTGGTCGTATTCTAGAGGAAACACTATGATTTGAATCAAAGTAGACTGAAATGATGGTGCAATGAGGTTTGGAATTGCTGTAGCATAGTAGCTAAATGTTCCTCCCTGGTCTGAATCTGATTTTGCCTTGAATCCATTAGGCAAGCCCCTTTCTCTCAGACTTAGAACTTGAAAAAGTTGCTTTTTGGAATATAACTGCCAGAATCCCTTTGCTACCACCCACCAGGCTGGCTGGCTGATTCTGAGAATTGCAGTAAAAGTAATTTTTCCAAGCTCTTCTCAGGCCTTAACATCCTGCCTTCTTCTATGTGCAATATAATGGTAATAATACTGACCTAATTATTAGGTATACTGTAGGACTATGACAAAAATATGTGTATGGACAACTATGGACACTTGAAAGTACTATATATATTGTTGTTATTGTTCATTGAAATGGGTTTTGGTGTGGTAGAGAAAGGGGCAGAAATGGAATAGCTGGGCATGATCTGAGGCAGGAGGGAGTGTTTTGCACCTATCAGGGTTGAAGGTAGGGAAGGCTGAAACACAGATTGGGTGTTTGGTTCTTGCTTAAATTGGAGTCCGTACTATAGGGTAAATTCACTGGGAGACCTCTTCAACAGCAGAGATTGTGGAGCAGGAACATCATTTTGGACTATGATTGTTGTTGTTTTAGGGCAAATAGTGCAGTCCAAGAGCAAAGGCCAATGCTGAAGGCCTAGAGGACATAGAGCAGAAATGAATAGATAAAGCAACAAAATGACTCACCATCTTTGTCATAATTAAATAGTATCAAATCCAGAGTTAACTCATCTGACCTACGAGGAACATTTCCCAGTCCTCTAGGGGATTTTTTCTCCATTCTCTCTTTAGATTTGCCATTTCTTGATATGTACCTCCTTTTCATGCATGAATTTCCCACTGAATTGTTTGCTGTCATTGCCTCTCTCCATGCCACACTGATCCTTTTCCTCATCTGCCCATAAATTTCTATTACACAATCACAATGCCTAGCCACATCTATCTCTGCAGCCTCTTCTCTCACCTCCCCTTTGACTCTCCTGAGAGATCAACATTTAAAAATGATTTATTCCAGAAGACATTCCAACATGTTCCGGAGTTGTATGCTGGAGAGAGGTGCCATTCAGTGGAAGCATATACCCAACCCCCATTTGATGATTATATAAAATATTCAAGACAATTATATTACTCTGAGCAGCTTAAAAAATGTTTCCTTTGGTTTACTCTTACAGCCTCTCCACTCAGTCCAGTTCCTTTCCTTATCGCTGGGTTGCTGCCTTTGATTCTTCTCTGAAACAAGAACTGACAGTTGGGAAAGCGCTTCAGTTCCCTCTGCTCAGGACCAACTCAGCATTTAGTGCTTTGCCCTCAGCTGGGAATGTTGGCATGTTCATTATGTTGGACTACATTTTTTTAAAAAAGCCAACAGGAATGGCAAGCGATGTAACTTTTGCAAAGAACGGCCCTTGGCTGAAACTGTGAACACAAGCGTAAGAATGTGGCAGCATGTGCATCTTTAGCTAGAGGTATGAGCTTGAACACTTGGCACATGGGATGCACCTTTCCAGATGCATGGGTATGGAGTTAAAGTCAGCCAAACAAATACTCAATTTTTTTTTTAAAAAAATTAACTGTCATATAATAAAAAAAAAGAGAGAGAGAAAGAGACTTTTTTTCTTTGTCAGAGCCATACTAGAAGATATGGGGGTTGTATAAGTTGAGCTATGGCCCAAGGCTCAACACTTCTCTTTTCTCTTAGTATTCAGACTACACACGCACATTTGAGAATGCTCCTTTAAACATAGCATCTATGTGCCAAAGCAGAACAGCCAAGAGTACACAGAGAGGCATTCTTAGTGACTGTCTTTCTGTTATGGAACTCTCTGCCTTTGGAGATTCTCCAAAGCCTGATGCTGTGCTTCTTTCAGATGTAACATGAGAGGGTTCCTCCTCCTCCTCCTCCTCCTCCTTCTTCTTCTTCCTCAAACTGTCCAGGGAAAGAAAAACAGAATAACTGCAATATTGTTATTTACCTTCAGCCCTGCAATAATATGGCTCTTAAGAATTAAACAAATAGAAGGAAAGAATTAGTCACAGTTTACTCAGAAGGCACGGATGCGAGTCTCTTCAGGTCCACCATTTTTTTAGGCATTCTGTTCACAAGTGTAGATTCCAAATGCACAGTCCTTTCTGCTTTGTACCTCACTGGTTGCCCTTCACTTCCCAAAGAATCTTGGAATCTGCCCATACACAATCACCACCTCCTTGCTATTATTTGGGATAAGAGAGCCTTCCTTAGCTTGGTGCCAGCAAACATGTCTGATTTTTATTCTCATCATCCCTGACCATTTGGCTATGTTGCCTGGGGCTGATGAGAACTGTAGTCCAAAAATGTGGAGAGCAGCAAGTTGGGAAAAGCTGATAGAAGAAGATCTTTTGCCTTACAAATCTCTGTAGATGTTTCTGTTAGTAAAAGATAGTCCTATCTGTTCAGTGTTGCTCTTTAAAGAATTAATCCAACATCTTCATATAGAAAGATTGAACTCATTCTCTTTGCTTATCCTTATGTAGCCCAAATGCAGAGTTCATGCATTCTTATGTAGCCAAAATGCAGTAGCTATCCTAGTTGGGAGCTTCTGGGGTTTTTAGTAAAAAACCAACCAACCAACCACTTTTTCCAAGCTCTGCCAAATGGCACACTCATGTGCAAAAGTCAGGAGTCAGCAAGAATCCACAGACCTGCTAGGCATGGACTGCACATGTTCATGGACCAAAAAACATTATGCAATGGTTAGGGAGAAAAAGAAAAGAAAATTGGAGCTGAGGGCAAATGGAATGTAGCATCCTGAGGAGGAAAGAGCCAGCCAGGACTCTGAAAAGGAACATTCCACACTGCAACATTTTGTTGTGGCTTCCATTAGCTGATAGTGAAAGGGAATATGGGCTTTTGGGCTTATAACATCAGAGTCCTCCCCCCACCCCAGTTACAAACAATGCAGAGTTAGCTTTTAAGCACTTTCTGTTCTGATTGTATCCTGGGTGGGAGAGCAAGAGAAAAAGAGGCTAGGTATGTTTCCCTGTCCCTCTTGTTCTTTCTGTTCTCTCCTCTGAGCTTCTGTGGCACCCACGAATTCCACAGAGGCGCATTGTCTGGCAAGGAAGGTGAATGAATGTGACAACACAGAGATAAAGGAGTGGTCATAGTCACTTTCTGTATTCCCAGCTTGAAGATTTGGTAACATTTACATGGCAGACAATTTCTCTCGGGGAGTTCCGCTTCCTTTTAACAATAATTTTGCACTGTATTTCCCATGCGGCTACATGTTTTTTTTGGAGTGAAATATTTTAATTGGTGCTTGAGGCAAGAGGTGCTCAGTACCAGGGCTTCTGTCATTTCACATCAGAGGCAGAATTTCATTAAGATTTGGGAGAGCGGGAGGAGGAAAAAACCCTCTCCAGTCTTCATCCACCCTAGTTATCCCATCTAACCTGCCAGTCTTAAATCTGGTTATGCACTTAATAGGGTTGGTTTCTCCTCTCCATCTAATACTGTGTACAAGATCTTCCCCTGCCATGTGTTAAAATCAGATATTACTTATGCTTTACTGGTATGAGACTCTGTGTTCCTCAGTGTAATTCACAGAACTTACATTATCCTGTTGGCTGAAAATGGTTAATAGACCTGAGACTGTGGTGAGAGGTACCTTGTCCACCAAAGGAGCATTACAATGGTTTTCTTGCCTCTAAGTGTGCTGAAGTCATGTACATCCTTTATAAATTCCTCCTATTTCCCCTCCCCATTACATGGCTCAAAAAGATCTTACCAAGTGAGATAAGAGGCTTTTGTCCAATTTAGCAGATGACCTGAGCCATGTAGTCTAGTTCGGATGCTGCGTGATCAAGAAACACGGATGCATTTATTATCAACATATTACATTTGGTAGGTTTTCTTGGAAGATTTTGAACATTTTTCTATTTTTAAAGTTTATTTTTAAAAAATAAAATAAAATAAAATAAAAGTAACTAAAAGAAATGCATTCATAGTAACAAACAATCTAAGCTGAGTTCCTGCATTGTAAAGTTCTGCCATGGAGGAACTATAAAATGTGCCTCCTCCCCTCCCCTCTCTTCACCACAAGACTTACCATCCTTCTCTGCCGCCCAATCCATGGCCATGTGGTAGGTGGTGTAGAGTTGGGGAATTTTTGAGAAGCATCCAGCTTTGTGCTTTTAGCTAGATGTACAATGGTGATGTTATCCTCCAGGACCTCCAGAGGACCACAGGGAGGTCCTAGAGGATACCTTAATTTGCTTTGTGCATCTGGCTATAGTCACACAGCCAAATGTATCTCAACTGTTCTCTCTTTCCATCACCCAATACATGGCTGCGGTGATGGTGAGGGCACACATTAGAGGATGGTGAATTGTCAGGGGCTTCGGTTGCTGCATGAGTTAGGAAGAGTATCCCCATCTCTGCGATGACAGACAGACAGACAGACACACACAGAGGCATATACAGGTGCCAGTTGGAATTAAGCTGGTGTGTGCCACTAATAAGATGGCAACCATAAAAAGTAATTATTTCAACAGTAAGTAACATCAGTGGATTACTTTGTGAAAGGCAACAAAGCAACAAATTGCTTCAAAACTAATGTTCCAAGTTCTGGAGAAAATAAAAGACAGAGCCAGGTCCAGATATGAGATGGCCCTTGGGGAAGCATCCTTATCTGTCACTGCTAAACAGGAGTGCCAGGTGCCTACAAGCCACCACTTTATATTTCCCATGACTGTGAAATACAATAATTCTAGATGTGGATGTGAATCACCCATCTGATGGTTCACCTGTTTCCCACAAGGCTCTTCAACCCCAGGGTCCATCCTATCATACAAAAATGTTTTGCTCAAAAAGCAGAACTGTTGTTTCTGGAAGACTATGAGGGGAATGATTCCCCTCAAAAGCAAGAATTTTGTTCCAAAAGAAAATCTGTTTCCCCCCACAAAGCAGGAGTGTCACTTCTAGTCACTTCCTTGCTCACAATGAAGGACCACCACAACCTTCAGAGTGTTCTGGGACTGAAAAGCTGGGCTTTGGACTCCCAGAATTTTCCCATTCCAGTTCTAGGCCATTGTGAAAAATTTCAAACTACAGCCTAGGATCCAGACACTTAGCCATGACAGGTTTCAGTGCCTGGAGGGCCCCGCCAAAATACCTCACCCCTGACATCCTCTTGAGGTTGTTGATAATGCAGCTTTACCAGAAAGTCCTCAGAATATTTAATAAATACAATATTCCCTGAACTTACTGAGGTTTGAAAAAGCAGCTAGGATAGCTGAGTTTTGTTGTGTATGCTGCCTAGCTAGAGAGAAGCATTCCCCCTTTTTGTTCCTTCCTGTGTTATATTTCTGGAAAGAATCAGTGTATGGGGTGTGCTGTGTGTGCTGTGCATATGCATGCACAGCACACACACCTTTACTGCTGATTCAGTTTTGTAGTCCTGATGTGGTCATCTGCATTTTGGGCTATTTTCAGTTAAGACTGACAGGGAGGGATTAGAATAGTAAACAAGGCACACAGGGTATCTGTCTTGTTGACAGCCATGCGGTTGAGGTGATGGTTGCAGGTGACATGTTTATTGAAAGATGGGAGAGATTTACTGTCTCCTTCCTACTGGGGAAAGACAGATAAAGGTGTCTGGGCTTTCAGGCAGAGGAGACGTGGTGGAGTTGTTGGTTACGTATGGCCTGCTGTAAGAATGGCTCTTCCATCCTTTTTTTTTTTTTTTTGTGGAATTAAGGAGAACAACTGTTACTGGTTGCAGATTTAACTTTTTTTTACTGTGATGCCCCAAAGTCATGAGAATTCCACAACTTGTTTGAGTATCAGTGTGTCCTTGATGCCAGCTTTAGGGGTGGATGAAATGACAATTTTTAGTCTGGCATTCCCCCCCCATTTTTCCAACTGCAAATGCATTCTGGCTCATCAGTCTTGTCCATCTGCAGATGCAGTTCAGTTCATTAAAAAAGAAGCCCACACAAAAATCTTAACACATTTCCCTAACAGACACATTTTTATTTATCCTTTTCCTATGTATAGGCTTTTTGAAGGCACTTTCAGCCCCATCTGATTGCATATCTGAGATGTCCTCCAGACTGCTCAATAGTTCTGGGAAATGTTGGAGCATACTTTCAGGGATTTAATGCCTTGTACTGGTTGCTTTCACTCCCATATCTGCTTATCCCTAAATATGCCAATGCTTTTCAGATTCACTATCTGCAAAGTACAAACTTACCTATTCACCTTTCATTTTCTTGAAAGGGTGAGATCTGCCAAAAATTTTTTAAAAAAATGTTGCTATGTTCCTGGCAGGCATTTCAATCAATCAGCCACATTCTGCTGCTTCCTACCTAGTATGTATGTATGTATATATCCAGACCTATATCCAGGGTGGGATGCAGATTTTAAAATACCATTAGACCACTAAAAAATAATTGAAAACAATATAAAACAAAACACCAAGATGCAGTAGTGTCAAATATATCCATATCTCAGTATGTCAAAGTGAAGGCACAGAAACAGGGCCCAAAAAGCTTGGGTAAAGAGCCACATTTTAACTTGGCAATGAAATAAGGCCAGAATTGATATCAATAGCAATAGCATGTGTATTTCTATACTGCTTATCAGCTAAGTGCTCTCTAAGCGGTTTACAATGTGTTAGCTAATTGCCCCCAACAAGCTGGGTACTCATTTTACTGACTGTGGAAGGATGAAAGGCTGAGTCAACCTGGAGCCCTGCAGAATTGAACTTACAACATTGTGGCTGCAGTACCGGCATTTAACCACTGCACCACCAGGGCTCCTTGATGCCTTGAAAGGGATGCCAATCCACAGCTGGGTGCTACAGCTAAGGAGTTCCTCTCCTATGTCTCCACATGATGTGTTGTTTCCAGTAGTGAGATACAGAGCAAATCTAATGCTCAGGCAGGTATGTGTGTGGAGAGCTTTTCCTTGAAATATCAAGGTCTGTGTCATTTAGGATTGTAGTTTTCCGTTTTGCCCGCTCAACATTCTGCCTGTGTCTCTTGGCCTCTGAGTATACTCCATCCTTATTGAACTGTTTGTAGGGATTGTTCTCACCTCCATATTTTTTTTTATCTTTTTTTTTTTTTGTATTTCTGTAAACCTTGGGCTTTCCCTGAGTCTTCTGTTATCTTTCTCAATAGTCCGTCTTTATTGTGCACAAATGATTCCCAGAGTTTAGAAAACTTTTTTGGGGGGGCTGGTGTGGGGGTGGAGCTATAATTGCCAGCATCCACCAGCGAATGAAACCACTGGTAATCCAGAAAATAAATTTTTCCAAGCTCTGATGGGACCACTACAGCTCCATTAGAAGTGGCCCTAATAGCCTGAACATAAGAAACAGATGGAAGGGTGATAGACAACACTTTAGCTCCAATGCAGTCAAACTAAAAGGGCATATAGTTATTATTATTGTGTTTGACTGTAGTTCTGTGGGTGTGAAGTGACATGAAACAAAACAAATGCTGCAGGGTGACAAAATATAACACAGGATGTTAATTGGCAGCCTACAAACACATACCCTTTTGAAAGCTACAATCTGTACCCTTTCAAACTGATAACAACAGCAAGCTTCAATTTTTGGTGGACACAAGCCATTTTCTTCCATTGGGACCCCTTAGGTCAGATGCTGGTAGTATCATGATTTTTATATACCTCTTTATTGACAGGTATAAACATTTGATTAAATAAATAATAAAGATGTCCCATTTCCTCCAAATGACCTGTACAGGCAGGCAGGTTTTTATGTTTACAAGGATACAATGGGAAATTGCAGCATAGCTGCAAACACGATGATGCATTTGGCTTCTCTACAGGTATATTACAATGCTCAGAAAAATAAAGAACACCCATGCTTTTGAATGTAATACAATCCACTATACAGAATGCTAGTATAACTTAGAAGCCAAGGACATCTCCACATTCTGATTATTGGATGCCTCGAAGGCACACAACAATAACAAAAAGCCAGTCTTAGAGGGCCTTCTTCCCTGTTGTTTCCCCTAACTGATATAATGTAGGCCCTATGTCATACCCATTAGTGAGGGAATATCACCCTGTCCAGGCAAGATTCTCACTGGATTGCTACTAAAAGCCACCCCCCGACTCCTCCTCCTCCTCCTCCTTGTATATGTTTCATTTAGAAAATTCTGAGCCATGAATACAACATTTGGCCATTCCTTTGCCATCCTTTTCTAGGTCCTGAAAGTGGCCTGTATGTAGTATGTGAGTTGAGAACTCACAGACTACCAGAGCTGCACTCTGGAGAATTAGGGAAGCTTCCAAGATTGTGTTGGGAAGTTTATAATGGGTATTTCAGTCAATGTGTCGAGTAAAGAGAAGCAAGAACAAAGCCTGGAGACTCTATTATTTTGGAAATATATAGGTAACACTTTCAGATATCATTTTCCTACACATGCATAGAGGTGGGACACTCTTTTGAAATGTCATCGTCTGTGTATTCAACATGACCTAAAAACTGGTTCTCCGCATGAAGCATTTGGAGTTGGTTCCAAGAAAGTGTTTGCTTTTTAAGAAGACATTGAGATGCCAAAGACTATGAAAGAGTTTCTCAGATAACTTTCCTCAAAACTATACAGAGGATTAATTACTATATTTGTTGTGACTGAATGAGGTACAGCAGTTAGTGATACCCTGAAGACTAACACATTTATTGTGGTATAAACTTTTGTGGACTAATTGACTTCATTTTGTCAGATCCACAAATCCTGCTGGTGTCATACACCTGTGTAAATTTCTCTTAAACATGTGATTGTATTTTGTGGCCACTTTGCATATATTTAGATCATAGTTGGGTAAGCAGAGTTCCACAAGTGTAGCCATTTCATCAGGTCTAAATCCTAAATCCTGAGTAGAGCCGAGCCATTGAATTAATTGGATTTACCTATGTATTGACTCACTCTTCAATGATTGAGTGAGTGAGGCCATTTCCGCACCACACTGTTATAGTGCTATTATTCCACTTTCAACATCCTATGGAATCCCAGGGTTTGCAGTTTAGGGAGGGGCCTTTTGAATTCTCAGCCAGAGAGCTCTTTGGCCTCAGTAATCTACAAACCCCAGAATTCTACAGGATGTTGAAAGTGGAATAATAGCACTATAACAGTGTAGTGCAGAAACAGCCTGGGAGTTGGGAGTAATCAACAGGTTTCTAGGCATGTAGTTGCCTATTTGTGGATGGTGGATATCTATTTATCCATGTCTTCAATGTACCACTTTATTCATTAAGATTTCTGGAGCAGCAGTATACACTCTTCATTTCGTGGGGGGGGGCAATAAGCAGGTACACTGGCAGATAAACCATCTGATGCACAGAGTCAGTATTCAGGAGAAGGATAGTGTAGCCCAACCATGGTCTAACCATGTTAGTTTAGCTCTATGCTATGCAAACAGAATGTTGGATCCATATCTTAGGTTGGCTAGTATATAAACACATGGACAGACACAGAAACAGAGCTTTTAAACATAACTCTTTGGAACTACAACTTCCAGATCCCTAGCTTGGGAGAATTCTGGGAGCTGTAGTTTGAAAAGATACATTTCCAAACTTTGTACAAGAGAGAAAGAGTAAGTAAACAATGAAAGGTCCTGAAATCTCCCCAAAGAGAGTGGCTTAGAGAGGGTGTTGTTTATTCTCAAACTGCACTCTTTTCAAATAGTCTGGATTGCAGTATTGGTAGTTCCTCTGAGTTAAAAATGGTGCTGCTCGGCCCTAGTTGGTGACTGGGAAAACAACTGCCTTCAGGATTTGTTCCCGGATTGAGCGTACTGACCAGGCTTGTATTACATGGTGTATTACATGGTGTCCAGCCACACTCTGGAACTTGTTTTCTCTGCTGGGTGGGATGATGGTGATCTAGGAATGGAGGAACTTTATATTGTCTCATTGTCATGGACAGATCACTACCTGGTTTAGACTCACTGGGACTCAGTGTCTTATCACAGAAGCTCCTTGTTTTGCTACAACTGTGTTATCTGTAAAAATGCTATGCAATTGTCTTTCCTTATGCACCTTCAGAACCACTCTGGGATTAATGGCAAAATCTTATTGCACACAGACTGCCTACCCACTACCTCCTCCAGCAATATCCCACTCCTTTTCATTGCCTGCTGTCTGAGAAATGTTGGGGATGGAGGGAGGGGGACAGACGAGAGCACAAGCACATGGCCCTCCCGCCTGAGTGCAGTGCCAGTCAACAGTCAGAGGAATTTCCCCCCATCTCCCTTTCTTCCTCCTCACGTTTTGCAGGCATGCCATTGTGGAAGGAAGCTCAGGCCTTATTCCTATATGGAAGGGAACAAGCAGAAGTCAAAGCCAAGAACTACTGTCCTCTCTTTTGTGTTTTCTCTTCCACCCCAATCCTATTGTATTATGAGTGTGGGTGTGGGTATGTGTATGTGAGAAAGAAGAGAAAGAATGAGGCATTATCATACTATGGCATTGTCTGTTGAAACAACAGAGACTCTGAAAAAGGGCTGGATCTTCCATCCAAAGCACATGCCTGCTAGCTACCCAAAATTGGTGTAACAGTACAATTGAACTTTTGCACAGGAAATCATAGCATGAGAGAAGTGGGAAAGGAAGTCAGTAACAGATTTGTGCTAGTAAAAAGAATCACTTTTAAAATAGTCTCTCACAAGACAAAAACTGAAGAGCAGCAGCATCATGTGGGAAGCCTCAGCTGAAGGGTTATTATCCAGATGCAATCACAACTTACCTGCTTTGTGCGATAGGGCCCTCCAAGTCTCTGCAGGGATGGAGCAGCTATAAAGATGATCTGTTCCAAGAGGCTGATAGATCCAGGTTTCCTGATCAGTCTGCAGGATTTTCTTATTACCTTGAAAGGCAAGTCTGCTGAAGCGCTACTTGATCTCTGGAATGGAGAAATGGCCAGAACACAATCACTCATGAATGTCTCCTCTTACAAGGTAGAACTAAGCCAGCCACCTGATTCTCTAGGTCACTGGTGATGAAATGAGTGAGATGGAGACTAGAAATGTTAGTGAAAACTCAGTTCAACTAAACACAGTCTAGAGCATATTTGAAAGTCTCTTCCAGGGGTTAGGGATACTCCTACATCTTGGCTCATGAGAGCAGAATCCAGAATAAATAGCTTCCTGTGAAAATTTGCTAAGCACTTTGGAGATAAGCTTGCTTATATCTTTTCTGACTTGAATAGTATAGTTAATACAGGTCCAGTGGATGCCTCTTTTTATTCTGTAAGATGTCTTGAATCCTACTTTTTTGAAAGAGATGGAATGTAAGTAAAGTGATTGATTGATTGATTGATTGGCTCACATGTTAGGGAAGAAGGAAGCACTACATGGATATAAGTGGATATAATTGAGTTGTATATGTGCAATAGCTGAAAGAGAACACTTGGATGTTAAGCATCTCTCACACACTCTTGTCTGCCATTAAAATCCCACAATGAAGGATGTTTGTTGTGCAGTACAGCTTGTTTTTAACACCTAACAAGACTACTGCAACTTCCCATGTCCTCGTAAAACCTGCCTGGTTAATGATGACTCTTTCCTGAGCTACTGTGAAGGATGTTGTTTTTTTCCACAGTGAAATCAAACGTGGAGCCCAATGTCAAACTCAAGAAAATGGCCCATTATTTAAAGGCACTGAGAGTGAGAATTGATGTGCTTTTTTCCTTTTAGAAGCAGCAAAACAGATTATGTCAGCATGAAAGAAGGAGACAGTGACTGTGACTGTTGCCTCACATTCTGCATTGTCATTTGCACATTTGCAAAGAATGATGATAAATCAGAGCTACCTGTCTTGTGACTGCACAAAGGTGGTTCAGGATCTTCCAAAGTGGTCTTCTGGTGATGGGTATCGCACTAAATAAAACCAGACCCCTACATAAACAAGGAGATTCAAGTCAGCATCCTAACTCCAGTTTGCACCAACATGAAGTTCTGAACCTGTGGAGAAACCCCTGTTGAATCTACTTTTTGTCATCACTTTCTCTATCACAGTAGGATCTCAAACCTCTCTAACAAGTATTACCTATGAGAAAATAAAATCCTGGGCAACATGGGTATATACACTAATGATAAATAAAAACAACAAAAGGTTTGTATTAGCCTCCCCCAAACTGACACCCTCTTAGAAGTTCTGGACTAGGACTCCTGCCATCTCCAAACAGCATGGCCAATGGCTGTGCTGGGTGAGGATTATGGGAGTCAAATACATCTGGAAGGCAAAACATCATGAGTGGCTACTTCAGGAAGCTTGGTATATATTTATGCCTGTAATTATTCCTAAGTCCAGTCAATGGATATTAGCCAGGATAGTGACATGCAGTCTAAAGTTTCAGAGGAACTGGGTGGACTTCTAGGCAGGATGGCAGACTGACACTTCTTGCTAGCCTGCTGCAATGAGAAGAGCTTTCATGATGAAAGCAGCAGCCAGAGAGATCTCTGATTGGTGAATCTCTCTTTGGATAGATGGGGAAGCAAGGGGATTGCCCACAAGGGTCTGAAATTCTCATTACAGAATAAAAGAAGAAGGACAGAAGAAATTACATCTTTGTTGAAGATGTGAAACGCAGCTATTCTAATTGGAGAGAACTCATGGATTCTAAATTGGCACTTGCTTTCTTAAAATATTTAAACACAACTTTGGGATTATATCAGTGAAGAATTCTTCTGATTAAGATGGTTGGATGGAAGCTTTGTCAAGCTACCTTCTTTTTGCAACTCAGAACTAAGCAAGTATATTTGCCCCATAGTATTGAGAGCTAAACAAAAGGATTAGAGGTTGATGTACTTCAAGGGATGTAATGAAGGCTTTAAGAGCGCGTATTTTTGTGGGTGGATTGGATTTTTTCTAACTTGAACTGTATTTTAGTAATGAGAAATTACATCATGGGAAAGTGAAGGCATTATCTCTTTCAAACTGATAAGACTACTTGTAACTGGGTGACAGTGAGAGAACAATTTT
Organism: Ctenosaura bakeri; assembly: GCA_948474755.1. NCBI lineage: Eukaryota > Metazoa > Chordata > Lepidosauria > Squamata > Iguanidae > Ctenosaura > Ctenosaura bakeri. Next base: position 207,494 of record CAOLHI010002202.1, read on the forward strand.
GACTGTTAACTGTGTGAATGCTGGATTGAAGAAAGATGGAACTTCCCCAAGATTTTTTAACAACTCTTGTTCGAGATTTATTCTTTGAGAGTCCAGAAATTTCCAAATTCAATGACAAAACTGTGAGAAGATTTGACGGAAACCTGAGACAAGAGATTGCTGGATTCAAGAAGGAAATGTAATGCAAGTGGGGGGAGAAATGTGGAGCTAATCTGGAAATGATGGATAGTGAAAACTGTATGGGTAAACAAACTCCAGTTGATTCAATTGAGGGATTAGTATGTTAACTGAGGAGAGGAGGGCCCACATAGTACTGGATTCTAAAATGAGAATTACAGTGCAAGGAAGGAGTAGAGAGAGGCTTATCTGCTATTTATGTGTAAGGAATTTGTACAGATGGAAAAACAAGCTCAGAAGGATTTAATGAAATCATTAGTTTGTAAAACTGAGGAATGATGTGAGAGTAAGATGAAAAGGAAAGGTACTCTGACTCAGGATAATTCTTTTGAAGCAGAAGATTGGAAGAAGACAGAAATAATAGCAAGATATAAAGAAGAAAATCCAAGAAGATGGGGAAAAGGTCATAGTTAGGACAGAGGAAGAGAGTTAAATGAAATAGAAGAAATAAAAGTCCAGTTGAAATAAGACAATGACATTTGGTTATAGATACAAGACAATGAGAATTAAATATGGATACGATTTTGTAAAGGAATGTACACCATGAAATTTGATAGAAATACTGGCGTTCAAATACAAAAGAAATTCTAGAGTTGTAAGAGAGTTTAACGATAGAATTGATTTAGTGATGCTATACAGTTTGGAAGAGGTTTACCGTTTTGTTTAGTAAGGATTAATATTATGTAATCTAGTTAGTAAATTGTTGCTATTATCAGAAGTGAGAAAACTGAATATTACTTTTCATGGTGTAGTATGATGTAATGGCTTCGATGTTTGATAGGAATATAGAAAGATAATGACTGATATTTTAATACTAGGTATGTCAACCTTAGGAAGAAGGAATATACTTTTGGCTGTTTAGAGATAATGTAACATGGGATAGAAAGACAAGAACTGTTGGATTCTTATTCAGAGAGGCCTGAAATACTTTGAATATTATATACTGTTGAAAGGAAGAAGGAAACTCATCTTTTTCTATATCTCTTATGATTTATCCTTTAATGTCTTTTTCTCATCTTTCCTTTCCTATTTCCTTTCCTTCTTTTCTTGTTTCTCTTTTTGTGTACTTAGAGAATTTTAGTGTATTTGAAAATTTTCAATAAAAATAATTTTTAAAAGTGCTGTCTGAATTCCAGTAGGAGAGGCCAATTGTTCTTTTGTCTTACTTCTGGCTTCTAGTTGGCCAATGTGGAAAATGGGAAACTGGATCAGATGGACAACTGGCAGAACTTGGTAAAGTTACTTTTTTTGGACTATGGCTTCCCAGAATCCTCAGTGGCCATGCTGGTTGTGGAATTCTGGGAGTTGTAGTCTTAACAAAGTAACATGACCAAACTCTGGCCATTGATCTGGCTCAGTGGGGCTTTTTTAAAGGAACTGATTTACCATTTCTATGTGAATGTGCATTTCCTCATAGCTGCCTTTTAATTGCTCTTTTGTACTTAGAATCTTGTTCTGTAGTTTTGAATTTATTCACAGTACATAGACCTAAGAAATATATTCACTTCTTCCCACCTTGGATCATCAGTCTGTTTCTTGTTTTCACTTGTTTCTCACTACAATATTAATTCCAGTTCTTGAATTAGGTGCTTAAAATGACATATGTGCATTATGACTTCCCATTTATGGATCCAGAAACTTCTTCATTAAATAATAAATTGGCACTGACATCTTCTGGAAGTCCTGCTACAGCAAAGCAACTCATTTGGCTCTGTTACCACTTGTTGCATGCTGCTAATCACTTCTGCTTGATGATTAGAGAGCATTTAAATGAGCCTATTTTAAGAGCATTGTTTTTGCAGAGGCAGGTGAAATTTAACTGTTTGAGGAGTCTCTTTAAATTATCTGAATTTGTCAGCAAATAAATTATCTCCACAATTTTCAGGGAAATATTTTCTTACAGAATAAATTGAGGTGTGGAGAAAAGCATTTTTACTGTGGCACAGATTGAAATAAATAATACAGCCAGATGGAGCTTGTTGATTTTGCTTTCAAGTAGGTTGTAGAAATTCTCCATCATGAGGCTGGGGAAGAACCTGACCTTTGGTGCTTCCCTCTTATTCTTTGAATTCAAAAACTAACAGCAATACTCTGACTGAAGGCCAGTTCCAGCTCTGAAGATTTCCAAATTTGTAGCTTTATTTCTGGGGAAAATAGCAATAGGAAGATGTACTGCTACTATTTCCTTCATGTATGTCCACCATGGCCTTGGTCTTGCTAATGGGCAGCTTACCTTATGTCTCAAGCATCCTGCATGCCATTTTGCAAAGTTCTACATTAGACCTTTGCATTAATTAAGGCAAATGCTTAATTTTCTTCCACATCCAGTCATGGCCATGCTGCCATCCAAATCAAAAGCCAAAGGCTGCCATCTCCCCAATACTTAGGGGTGAGGATTGTGCTTAACCTGAGGCCTCTTCCTGAAAACCTAGCATTTGTTGTTGTGTGTGTGTGTGTGTCGTATTAGCACTTGTTCATTTAGTAGTGTGAGACACAGTGCAATTGTTTCTTTTTTGGTAATGGAAGACCACTGCACAGATGCAGTACATGGTCCACCTCCCATCTGAATCCTCAGTAAGAGGGGTGGGGCAGGAATTGTCCTGCCTGAGATTATAACATCTCCTATTCCACATGTTTTTGGTAGAAGTACTCATCTTCCTTCCCAGACCTTCCGCTCTTCAGGTATTTTCTTGTATCGTTTGTATCAATACTTGTAGATTGTATTGTATTTCAGTTGTACACAATTGAATAATTGTATACAATTGAATAATATCATATTCAATTGCATTGAATGCATTGATACTTGTATCAATAAAAGGAAGTATATTCTTGGTCTCATTGTGTTCCATCCTGTCAACCAGCCTGAAGCCACTTTGATTTCTCAGTCTCTTTTCCTCCTGTCTTCAATCACTCACCAAACTTCTTTCTGTTCAGTGTTACTCAAACCTGTCCCAGCTTCTGTGTTACCCTGTGTTTTGGGGGTCCTGGGAGGGGCACCCAGATTGCCAAATAAAATACCAATTGGGGGAAAATTAGCTGGAGCACTCTCTTAGCTAGCAAGAGGCAGGGTAACCTTGCAGGGATCTTAAAACCCAATGTCTATGGCTTCAGGTCAGGGAACAGGCACGCATGGTTTAAAAGTAACCAAAAATAACAGTTTTATTGAAAAACAACAGAAAATAAATAACACACACACACTAACTAACTGGGAAACGGAATTGGAGAGCTTAAGGGTAGGCAATACGACACCTGGTCTTGTTGTCCTTGGAGAAAGAGAGATGGGATTCTGAAGAAGAAAGGCAGACTCAGTTGTGGAGAACTGAGGGGAGTTCCTTAGACAACCAGCAGCACGGCAGGATGGCAGTCCAAAGTGATCCGAAGACCGTTTGAAAGTGAGGGGTTTTTATAGGGGAGTTCATACCCTTTGGCTATGGCAAGCCAGGTGAGAACAAAAGGAGTTTTGGCGCTGGACAAAGGATTTAGATAGGTCAACCTTAACATGATGAGCTTAACGCTTGGTGACAATAGTATAGCCAATATGTAAATGCCTTGTTTACTGGGCTGGCTTTGCTGAGAGCTGTGCAGCTATTGTGAAGTTTGCACGTGGAAGTTCCCTGAAGCTGGGAGCAAAGCTTAGGTTGCTGGCCTCAAAAGAGTCTGGAATGTGAAAGCAATTAGCGGCTGCACTCATGTCCGTGCTTGTCCAGAGAACTGACAAACACGTGGAGTGAGGTGACTGAAAGCAGGTCCAGCTAGGGCCGAATGAGATGATATCAAAGTGATATCTGGGGGTCCTCACCCAGGGTGCCAGGCCAGAGATTACACCTGTATCCCCCTCAGCTAAAAACTCTAGGTGATGTTTTGGCCATCCTTTAGCTTCACTATTGCACTCCTCTTCCCCTGTCATGCCTTGGCCTTTTTGCCTTGCTCCAGAATTCAGTTATCAGAACAGTTTCTCTCTTTCCTTGCACAGGCAATTTGACATCTTTGGGCCTTTTTGCACTATACTGTTATAGTGCTGTTATTCCACTCTCAACATCCTGTAGAATTCTGGGGTTTGTAGTTTTCTGAGGTCAAAGAGCTCTCAGGCTGAGAATTTGAAATGCCCCTCCCTAAACTGCAAATCTCAGGATTCCATTGGATGTTGAATGTGGAATAATAGCACTATAACAGTTTAGTGCAGAAAGACCCTTTCTTTACAGTCCCCCTTCTAGCCCAGTCTCCATGTCCTTTACCTAAAGTCCTTCTCCATGTGGCCTTGCTGCTCCTCATCTCTCTTCCCTTATGTAAGGAAAAATTTAACCTACATGTGAGTTTTCAGCCTCTAGCTTTATTACTCCAAAAGCCTCACTTTCAGTGCTGCTACCACTGCCAATCAACCAAGTGCCTTGCTGTTGCTGCTGCTTCCTCCAACATAGAAGCAAGCCCTCATAGAGAGACTTATGAAATAACCCTCCATAATAAGCCATAATAAAACAGCATCAGGCAACATCCAATAGAGAGGGCCAGCGATAAAATCAATAACAAGGCTTTAGGGCCCAGGTAAAAGCTGCAAGAGATGGGACCAAATGAAATTATCTGTGCATTGTTTCTTACTGGACTTTTTGGCTCTATTCCCTCTTGAAAAGAGAGTGCCTTCTTTCTTCAAGGCTATGGCTGTTAGAATACCTATGGTTCAATCCCACTTTTCTTCATTCCTAGCTGCAATTAACCTATACATTGGGCACCTGCATTTGCTCACATTCATAATGTATTTGTCAGTGAAACAGATTAGCTTGGCGGGTGGGGGGTATGCCTGGAGGATAGCTAGCTAGCTATCAGGAGTAGATTCCTGCATGGTGAAGGCTTGGACAAGATGACTCTTGAAGGTAGCTTCCAACTCTATGATTCTGTAATTTGGGGATAGGGAATTGCACCGCATGGGCTGCATACGGTACCTGAAGTCCACCTCTCATTTTAAATTCCTTTTCAGCTTGATTTCTGGGTTAAAATCACCCAAAAATTCCACCCAAAGCCCCCCCAGTGCATGCAAACATGCAAAATCCTCCCCCTCACCCCACTTAGAATCCCTCTATCTTTCAAATACTTTGGTTTTCCCCTCATTTCTGCTTCAAAAGGGTGACAAGAAGAGATGTAACATCACTTCTGTTTGCCATATTGAAGGAGAAATGTTGTGTTTGTGTGAAAATAATGGTTGCCTGACCCTATACAGTTGCTCCTCCCTGCTATAATTCTATTATTCTCTGCCTGTTTCTGCTCCTTCTCTCTCTTTATTTCTCACATTTCAAAGACCAAAATCATTGGCTTCTTGGGTCTTTTTTTCTGTTTTGGTTATGATACCTTCCAATGTACCTTGTACAGCAGTGGTGTGGGGTAAAAGGTGTATCATAATAAAATCCTGTGATGTGAAGAAAAAGGACATCTCATTTCAAATGGGTGCTTAGAAGCAAAGCTTTCTTAGTCTTTCTTCTAATGTCTTCATAGGTAATAGAAGAGCTGTGTTCTATGCAAAGGGCCCACATAGGTTGTCTGTAGCTGAGAATTCAGCCCATGGTTTATAGGAAATAGCCAAGCTTTTATTGTTAACATTTGGACTGGTCTCCCCTGTCCTTTAACCTAAGAGGGATACAACTGGAGAGAGAGAGACATTTTCTCTGGCCAGGGTAATGTGTGCTGAGTGCTACTGAGCCCTATTATTCCACTCATTGATTTTTTTGGTAGCCTTTTGGCAGGCAACATAATACAGTGTGAGGAAAACGCTGGCAGACTGGGGTTTGTGTAACAGGAAGGAGGAGAAAATATGAATTTATTTCAAGCATGGGAAGACCCTGTGAGAAAGAAGACAGCCTGAATTAGAACACATGTACATACAGACCTGCCTTCTAGTAAATCAGGCTGTTGACTCATTGAGCCCAGTATTGTCAACTCCAGCTGGTAGTAGGTCTTCAAGAGCACCAGCAAGACATCTTCCCCAGTCTTATTATGAGAAATCATTTGAGCTGGACATGGCAGAGTTTGGAATTAGTTCCCATAGGACAGGAGAGGCCAACCTCCATCCCTAATCTGGATTCAGTGCAACAAAAGTCTGGGTCCCTGATCCCGGCAGTCTCCCGATTGGGTAAGAGGACTCCCACTATCAAGGCCCCCATAACTAAGATGTGGGTGACTAAACATTGGCAGACCGGTTCTTATTAATTTTACCTACCTGCAGGTATATACAGAAAAATGGAAAAGGACTTTCTCCATCTATTGTGACTGAAACATCCTTAAATATGAAGACTCTTACAAGCAAGATGTGCACTGGGAATATGTTCAGTGTAGTTTACTTCACAGTAAGTGTGCATAGGAGACATTTCAGGCACCATTTATGATACCTGGGAGGGCTCAACAACAATAACTGTCTTAAGATTCCTTAGGGCTTGATCATTTAGTGCACTTCTGATTGATAATTCCCTAAGAGACACAACTACATAGGAATTTTGGTGGTGCAGTTTCAGTGGGGGGGGGGTCAGTCTGTCTGCCTAGCCTTGGGGGACTCCAGTCACCCTCCCTGTTCCAGGATCTGTGCTCACTATCTCTAATCATGGATTGGTCATAGCATGGATTCCCCTTTGTGCTCTTAATGGACAGATCCAAGAACTCCTGGAAACAATGGCTGACAATGTGTTGATCCCCCATTTCCATATGATGGGGGCAAGGGAGGAAAACAAAGAAAAATGCATGAGAAAGTAAGAAAGAGATGGGGAATCCCCCCTCCCATTTTATATGGGCAACATAATCTTTCGGTAAAGAATTAAATTGGCAGAGTCCCTTGTCTTTAGCAATATTCTGCTATATCCTATCATCTCAATGGTTTGTCTGTGTACTTTCTCTTCTGGAGAGGAAGCAACTTTCTCACCTGATCATTTCAACCTTGAGAATTCATTTCAATTACAGTTTACAACCTGCTAACAAAAAGAGTGTGCATCTCCCTAGTAACGGTTGACTGCTGTGCTTTGATGAGTTTTCTGCATTGGCTCCCCAATTGTTGTCACTCTTCTCTGTTGTCTGGCTCATTGTGCCCCGGGACACAATTAGGACATCTTCAAACTGTTATGCTCTCATCAGTGCTGTGCATTGGTGAATTTATCTCCTCTTCTAGCTACAGGAGATTAGAGCCCGTCATAGCTTCATGTACTAGCAATTCCTTTCTCATTCTTGCTCTCTCTCCGTCTTGATATGTTTCCTTCAAGTGCTACTTTTATTTTTTCCCAGTGGCCAAGAGAAATATTGTTCCAATCTTGCAGATCTCTCTGATCTGTCCTTTGCAAACTCTCACCCACAACACTTATTTCTTGCCATTTTAGCTGTTTACAATCTATATTGAGCATTCTTGTCATCCAGCACCATTGTCCTTTGCAATGCAGAAAATTGAGGCAATACAAAATCTCTTAGTTTTCATAACACAATTACCTGTAAGCTTTGATTTCATGTCGTTAAGAGTGATTTGGTGTAGGTAAGGAAGTGGTTTTATCCATTGGCAAGCCCACAAATGATCAAGATTCATTGTTTTTACTGATTAAACAGTGTATATGCCATCTTCCTGTTACTTCTGTTACATTATATACCTTGTATACTGAATTGTAATAAATACAAAGCTTGTACAAAGCACAACAGAATGAGCAAAGGCTAAGCATGTATGAACTAGAATTAGGGTTAACTGCAGCATTATAGCAAACAACACCCAAGGCAGCAACCACATTTAAAAATTACCCAAAAGCTTTAATAAACAAATACAATAGTTTTCATTTGGCATCTAAAGAAAACTAAGAAAAATGTTAGGCAAACATATTTTGGGAAAATCTTCCAGAGTCCGTAAATGGCCTACCAGCAAGACTGCATTGTGTCACTAGTAGATAACCAGAGGCAGGAGCAGCCAGTGACTTCCCTGTTGGAATGTAATGACTCTATCCTTGGTTTTATTCCAGACTTTAAAAGAGCTATGCATGGTGCAGAACCTCATGTATCTTCAGCACCTTGGATAGCTCTTTTAGAGTCTGAGATCGCTGTTATCCTGACATGGACATCTCTGGCCACTCTTAACAGAGGGCATGCTTTGTCTATGAGAGGAAGAAACAGGAATTAATAGTCTCAGTGTATAGTTTAGGTCAAGGGTGTAAAGCTCAATTTTGTCTTGGGCTGCATCAGCATTAAGGTTGCCCTCAAAGGGCCAGCTGTATTTGTAAGATTGTAGAAATGTATGTACTCTTGTATCATATTAAATAATTGCCTCTACATTCACTTATTACTGGTTTTTAAACTGTCTTCCCTCTGCATCAGCTTTTCTTTTCTTGGACATTTTTGGCTATTTGATCATAGCTTATGGTCCTTATACCTCTGTAATGTGACATAGAATTGGTCAGTATATCCAAAGGATGCCACTTGCTGCTCCCCATACCCTCTCTGTGGCTCTTTCTGCCCCCAGACCCTTTCTGTGCCTCTTTCTGCTCCCCTCTCCCCATACCTCTTTCTGCCCACCCACTTCTCTCAATACCTGCTGAGCCTCATCTCCACAATGTGAGCTCTCACATTGTATTCTGAAGAGGCGACCAGCAGCCAGCACTCATGATCTCCTTCTACTTCTGACTGCTCCTCTGTCCAACTCTTGCGAGCCGCTTGGAGCGCTGCATGGTAACCCATGGTAATGCTCTGACAGCGAGACTCAGACAGAGAAGCAGTCAGAAATAGAAGTAGATTGTGAGTGCTGGCTGCTGGGCCCTTCTTCAGAATACTGGCAGCCATGGGCCTGCAATTTGAGGATTGGGCTTGCCAGGCAGGGGGAATGCTGCAGCTGCAGGAGAGGTGTGAGGTCCACATGAAATGGTCTGGCAGGCCGGATTCAGCCCACAGGCTTTGTGTTTGACATATGTGGTTTAGGTCATGACTAAATATCTACAGGCAGTAAGTAATTCAAGTCAGGGAACAAAAATGAGGGGTGGAGGGTGGGGAAGCTGTCTTTCCATGTCCTGACTATCTCTTGGATAATCTACTCATACTTACCTTCTTTGTATGATGAAATCCTGGGGTTGCCAGAGTGAAAATTGGAAAGGGTTCCAGTATCTTTAATGGTTAAGTAGAAGAAGGAATTTCAGCAGCTCTTGCTTGGCATGCAACTAGGTAACAAGCAACATTTACTGAAATTCCCTCTCCTACACACCAGTTAAAAGATAGAAGAGTCTTCTCCACTTTTCAGTCTGGCAGTCCTAGTGCACACAGGTACATTAAGGGCAGGATGTATCTCCTTTACTTGCCAAAATCTGTGGATCAGGCCAAGCCCCATATACCCTACTGCTGGCTATAGGTGCTAACATCACATGAAGGCAAGGTGCCAATACACTCATTCCAAGGTCAACAGAGTGACTAACAGCTGCCTGACGACCTGTAACTAAGAGTTACAATTTGGGTTGCATGCCTGCCTGCCTAGAATGAAGCCAGGTCACATGTGTCAAACTCTGTTCCCTGCTATAGGATCTGCTGTGGACCAGGAGGGTAGGGCAAGAGTTTTCTGGAATATCAAATATATGAAACATCAGCCACACATGGAGTCACTGAAGGCTGGTGGGTCTAATGTCAGTGAGATAGTGAACCCAGTCTGGGTTTTAGTCTGAACTTCAGAGGGGTTATCCAACATGCAGATCTCATTCCTCCAAGCTGGTCCATTATTCCACTAGCCTCTACAGCATATAGCATTGACACATTATTGGCACACCATAATAACTGGCAATTCATTCTATTCACAAGAATAACTTTGTAATGTTCTGAGATCCTGTTGTTGTATGCTGTCTTTGCAAAGGCAAACCCAGAAAGCTTCACTAGCCATATCCAAGTGTTCCAAATAGGAGTGTACTAAACATGCAGAGGATGGAGCATGCTAGCCCACTCTACTTTCTCATCACTCTGTCATATGAAAAGCAATGATTCTGAGGTAGATCCTCTTGTATGTATAACAGACTCTCCACATGGTTCTGAACCCTGATATTCCAGGCTCTTGACTCACTTTGGGAACTGCTATGCATCCAAGAGGTTTGCGACTTTTCAGCTGAGCAAAGCCACAGTGGCTAATGCACTTGCCTTCACGTGTGTTTGGTTAATCTGTATTTAGAACAGTTGAGTGAGTCTGCTGCTCACAGGTCTTGTGGGAGACATTGAATGAATGCTTTCACTTTGGGGGCACAAGTTACAAGAAGAAAGTGGGAGTCATGTCACTAACACAGAGGCCAAAGCAGCCCTGTACCTTATTCAGTTAAATTTTACTTTTTTCATCTGTGCATAGTGCTGTGCTGTGTCTCCATCTGGGATAGTGGCAGTATAAGAATGTTCAGGGAGGCACTTGGCACACCTTTAGCTTAGGTGGTGCTGCCTCAGACATTTTTACTGAATAACCAATCTGCCTAGATAGGTCAGGAAGCAAACATTATCGAGGCAGCCTACTGGAAGCCATGTCTGTCCCCCAAGACAGCTCAGTGACTCTGCCCTGATTTCTGAACCCTTGGAACAAGACTTTGATAACTATTTTGCTGGTTCCCATATTCAGCGTCTTTGGTACCACATCTAAGATTACAAAATCTTAACTGAAAGTGCTCCATTCCACTGTACTATTCTATAATCATTAGAAATCTGTGGAATTAGAACTGTAGATACATGTTTATGAAAATATTCAGTCAGAATGCATTATCCATTTAGCTAATTTCAGGACAGTACTATGAAGTAAATTCTACATTCTTGCCTGGAACATCGTGGGTAACTAAAGCAAGGAAACAGGTAATTTTTACAAGTTAATTTAATAACTAGTTACTTTTGTACTAACAGTTTGAGATATGGGCTGTAACAGCAAATACTGGTGAATAAGGGCTATAAGTCACTATTTTTCCTGAAGAATGGGAATTACTTGTCTACCTGTTACTCAGTACTTGGTGTTGATAGAGTTGGAGTAATGGGAGGGAAAGGAGTAAGGTTCATATGGATGGTTTCCAGATACTGTAGCCAGAAATGATTATTTGGAATGTTTTTGGATTTTTTTTTCCAGAATCTTCAAGGTACAATATCTGAACTGGCCACTTGGAGGAACCAGAAAGCACTTTCCTGTATTTTTGACTGATACATTAGTAACAATAATAATAACTTGTTAGCAACGATTGAGCTACCTTTCTGGACTGGAGTAACAAGAATAAACAATTACCTGTTGAGCAATCAGAGTAATGAGTAAAGTAACTAGCTCATTTCAAAAAGTAACAGCCCAAGCTCTGACTGTTTGCAAATTATGTGGATAAAAGCATCTGAGATAAAGTATTTCCCTAGGACTGCAAGAGGTTTCATGGTCCCTGTCCTCCAGCTACTCTGTGTATCCATCTATTACTCCCCAAAGTAATTGACACAGAAAGCTAGGGCATGGCTCAAAAGTCCCTTGGTGGTCCGGAGGAAGGAGGCAATGAGTGAACTCTCAAGAGAGTGGTGCAGTGAGTGAGTTGGATTAACTGCTATGAAAGACATTGCCAGAGCTGTGATGTGACCAGAATTTATACTAATCCTTTCTCATCCAGTGCTTGAAAAGATAGCTGCATTCATTCTCAGAGGGGTGCCTCGCAAGGCTCAGTTGCATACTTGAAAATTAATTATCAGATGGGTAGACCGATGCATGACCCTGCTATTATAATCAGCAGGGTCACATTTCCTTGCTGTCCTAATCTACTGTGAGTTTCAAAGAGATTTATTGTGTTCTTGTCTGGAACATGGCATTGCTCAACCCTGTTTTATCATCTACATTTTGCCAATACTATCTTAATTTTGGAATTTTTTTTATGCTAGCACATACCAGTTAGCACGAACACATACTAGGATTGTGTGCTGGCCCCCATTTCAGTCAACACCACATTTCATTAGCTCAGATTGGGTCTGAATTCAGTTTGGACCAATTCAGATATAATCCAACCTGCTTCGAACCCCAAATCTTATTTTTCCCCTCAAAATGTGAAATCTGAATCTTTATCTGCTATTGATTTGCATTCAGAAGGCAAAATCATGGAAGAGACCACAGGGGCCTTCCACTCCAACCCCCTTGGTGTATGGGTTACAAATATAAAAAATTACAAATATAACTTTTTTGAATTTACACAAGTTCATGGAATTTAGAGACACAATAACACTTTCAGAGTAGATGACCACTGCCAAATTCTAGACAGATTGCTCCAGGAGTTTTAGTGTTAGCCACCTTTAAGTTAGTTTTTAAAAACTAGAATATATGTTTAAGACACATGTAGTCAGTTAAGTGCACAGGTCTGTGCGTTCATGCTGCTTTCTGCACTATAGTTGGCCCTCCATATCTGTGGATTCTGTGCCCACGGATTTAGTCAACCATGTTTTGAAAATATTTAAAAAAATCCAAAAAGCAAACTGATTTTGCCATTTTCTATAAGGGATATCATTTTATTTCACCATTGTACCTAAGGGGACTTTGGTATCTATGGGGGGTCCTGGAACCAAAACCTGGCAGATACTGAGGGCCCATTGTATAGTCTTTGTCATGTATGTCTGCTGCCATGAGAAACAAAGTGTGTACAATGGTGGCTGGTGGCCCCAGTATAAGTGGGGTGGGGAATCAATATCTGGTGTTAATCCATGCTTCAAGGATGCTGTCCAATGTGCTGGACCCTAGCAACCAAATAGCATCAGAACAGTTCCTTTAAATCTATCCAAAACCTGAAATGGATTGAGTGCAACACTGACAGTGAAGCTAGCAGTTGCCTCTGACTGTATGGGCAGCTGATGGATGCTGGAAATAGATAGATGCTAGAAATAGACAAAGAGGAAGGAAAAAAGTAGGATACCTTTTCCCTTAGAACTGAGGGCAGCATGCTAAAGTCTCTAACAGTATCCCTGAGTTTCAGAATTCAAGTGCAGCTTCACTGAAGAACACTGAAGAACCCAGCAAAAGACTAGAGGTGGAAGTAAAGCACTGCACCAAGAGTCAATATGGCTGGTACTGGGTGGGCAGGCAGAGTACTGGTGCTAGTAACTCAATCTTGAAAAAGAGCACAAAACCTGCATGAGAGAACTGAATATATACAATTCAGAAACCTCACACCATCACTTCCCACTTTCTGCATTGACTGGAGAGTGTTACTAAGATTCTTAACCTAGATTGAATGCTAAAACTGTCACTGGGTTAAGATCAGCTCCTATCCTTTCCCAGTCTATCACCTCACCAGTGTGTTCAACTTGTATGGTATAGTAGGAGGCACATTGTCTCTACCCCCTATGATTAGTGTAAATCAGTTCAAGATCATTTTGGACTAGGCCAGTATGAACCAAGCTCATCCTGCCTCCTTTGGACCTGATACAGATAATTCACTTTGAAATTTGGAATTCATCTGGAGCTTTGCTCTGCCCAAGTATCCACAAACTGTGCAAAGATGTTGAGCTGGACAGCTTTATTGCATTGGACAACAAGTGTTTGTATGAGAAACAGCACCAAAAAGTTTTCAGGTAGACTCTACAATAGAGGAATCCCTGGTGATCTGAATTAGAAGCATGACAGTGAAAATTGTTTTCCCAGGGGAGTTCTGAGTTTGTATTTTGTGTCCATCAAAACTCTCCAAACTGCAATAGATAGTGTAAGGTAGACATAATGAGAAGTTTTCAGAAGAATGCAACACTTAAAGACAAGAGTTCAAAAGACACATGCACTTGCCGTGAGGCCCTACATAAAATTATGGACCTATTAAGCTGAATGTTCAAGGCCTTGTTCACTGATGGAATTCCAATATAATTAGTATTATTATTCTCTTTATTGGATCTCTGTCTGCTTCAGAGAAGGATGTCCCCATAACACAAGGCTGAATTTTACAGCAGCCATCTTAATTGAAAATCATCAGCATGACCCTTCCTGACATCTTAGATTTTTTTTTTTTAAAAAAAGATTTCTTTCTGTGGTCAAAATAGAAGAAAACAAGAAAATATATTTAGGCTCCTATGATACCACACAGATTTTTTTTCAATACATTGTGTTAATTTTGAAATGAGATGTAAAGCTGCCTCTCTCTACTTAGGACTCCACTGGTATTGGGCTTTAAAAAGCAACACCTGCTCTCTGAACTGCTTCTGGAAGTAAATAAACAGCCAATGCAGATAACACCAAAGACATGTAACCTGTTATCAAAAGGCGAACTGCTGGATTTTGCTCTTTGCTTTTTGGCAGTGGCATGCTGAGGAAGATGGTGGAAAGTAATGAGCCTGTACAAAATCTGATATCATTATTATTTTTCAGGAACTAGGTCCCAAACTACGTCACATTTGGTGTTGACCTAGTTTTGATAAATCAGGTGCTTGCATGTTGGGAGCTCAGCTTCTAGGAGTAAAGAGTAAAGCAATTACATCAAAGAAGTACATCAGTGTTTCTTTATTATCTCAGGATGAATCCAGATTGGGTTATTTTGGAGCATGGAAACTGAGCCGATCCTGTTGCACTCTTGAAATGTAGTTCATTCCTACCTTAATGCTTATGTGTGCTCTGCAGTCTGTTGATACTCTAATCTTATTTAGATATTCATTTTGGAGAATAAAGAGTTGGCAAGAGCCAAGATGAAGAGGCTACCTCTGACCCACACCCATTGCTGTTTTCTGTTGAAGGTAACCTTTTGTATCCCATTCCATTCTGTGTTATGTGGAATCTTGGCAAAGTTCTTAATTTACAGAGGCCACTTACCTGTACAGTAAAAGATCCCCAGTGTAGACCAATGGAGAACAAAAGAATGGCAACCAAGTGAGAGTGGAGCTGAGGTGTTTATCGTCACTCATGTCATACCCAAGAATTCTAGTCCTGATCTGGAGACAGACGCAAAGACAGAAGAGCCATTACCAGCAAGATGTCTGGTAGGAGCTCCTGGAGAAGTGCCAGATTTCAGGCCAGGGAGTTGTCCCTTTAAGACTTCCCACTTGGTAGGAAGGGATGAAATAGTCCTGGACCAGCATTGTAAGAGACCTCAGTTCTAGCTCCAGCCATTGTTGGAGTTAGATGCTTGCTGGGAGCTAGCTTTGGATGCTACTTTACTGTCCTGTCAACTCTTCTGACTGACTTGAACTCAATAATGCTCCTTTTTTGTGTTCCTTGCACATGTAAGAGCAGTCCCTGCATAGGGCTTCTTCTGAGTTCTGAGATTCCATGTGGGGAAGGACCTTAATAGAAGCATATACATTTAGTACAGACACTACCCTCTGTGTTTCCAAGGATCAAACAGTAGCTTCTACTGGAGATGGGCCTTCCTGTCAGTTCCAGAATGATGCTCAAGTTAATTCAAGCAGTGTTGATTATGCTATAATATCCAGTATGTGTGTGTGTGTTTACCTATATATGTATGTGTGAGTATACATATATGTGTCTATGTGTGTGTGAGTATACATATATGTGTGTATGTGTGTGTGAGTATACATATATATGTGTGTATGTGTGTATCTCTATCTGTCATCTATCTATCTATCTATCTATCTATCTATCTATCTATGTATCTATCTATCTATCTATCTATCTATCTATCTATCTATCTATCTATTGTTCTTACATGAAACAAACTGGATTTACCATATGTATTGTTCTAGTCTTCTTTTGGTTTTGCTTTGGATTGGGGACTCTGAGATGAGGGTGTTTTCCATCTTTGGTGACAAAGAGAAGGTGAAGGTGAAAAATGAAAATAGGAATCAAATCAGTTAACTTACCCTAATGTAGGCTTGGCATATCAATGCTTACATATAAAACTTCAATGGATGAGCTCCAGTCAATGCCTGTGGTCCCATTAGAGTGTCACAAATTCATGGATCAGGAACAACTCCCATGCTTACAGCCACAAGGTTAGACATGCACTGATATTTGAAATGAAACAATGTATACACTTTTAATACCATAGAAATAATAGCCCTTTTTGTGGAAGACTGGGGACCCACATAGCTGGAAGTTAGCTCCTAGGGGTTTTTAGTTCAGGACTAAAGTCTATTACAACCTTCTTTTAAAAATATGTAATTATCTTGACAAGATAGAGTGGCTTGTCTGCTCATTGAGAGATGAATGCAGGAAGGGCTCAGAGCTGAGGGAGAAGATTAATAGTTGTTGTCAATAATGGGAAAGAAAGGATAACTTGATGGGTTTCACATGAGCAATCTCCATGTAGTCCAAGAGTGTTCTGATAACTTTGAAGGATGAGCTTTTACATTTAACTCCCTGATATAATCTTTACTTGTTGGTCAGTTCTCTATCAGTTTGTTAAGGGTGTCTCCTCTGCCTGATACATCGACTGCTGAGCATCACACTCCTATCCTGAAGTAACCACCTTTGAGTATTCCTTGCTGAAGAAACCCCTATGAAATTCATGGGATCACCATAGGTTGACAGGTGACTTTAAGAGACACACACAAAGACCTATTAGTGTGTTGTTTAGGGCTTATGTAATGTCAACATAAAGTAATGATGCCAGCAATGTAGGATCTTAGACTTTAATCATAAGGTGAAGATTTTAATCATCCCAGGAAATCAGAATTACAGGGAGTATTAGTTTATTGTCCATGAGCAGTGAGCTTCTACTTGCTGTCTGATTGTTCCAGCATGTTTCCTCCTGTCAGTGGAAGAAGCTTGAGAATGACAGAAACTAACCAGAAGGAAAAAAGCTTAGCATTGTATCTGAGCAGGGAATTCTAGTTTGCTGAAGCAAAACAAGGCAGGAATTGGAAATCCCATTACAGAACCTAGCTTCATGTTCTGGCTTCTTTGGGATAATTAGAAGCAAGGAATCCTGAGCTGGATATATAACAAGGTTATGTTTTATGGTTAATTTCTGGTTATTTTAAGTAGTCAACTGATGGAAAAGTCAAGTAGTCTGGCAGTATGTACTAGCTCACTATTTGTGAATAAGCTGAGGTTCTCCAGAAAGTTAAACTGACAGCCTTAATTAATTAATTGATTGATTTCCCACCTTTCTCCCAGAACAGGATTCAAAGCTGCTTACAACAAGTTGGCAACTTAGACAGGTTTAAAAGGGGATTGGACAGATTCATGGAGAATAAAGCTATAGTATAAGTGACAATTAATCATGATGGATATGTAGTCCTTTCCTGTATCACAGGCAATATGTCTCCATATATTTATTAGTTGCAGGAGTGCAGGAACAGGGTGGGATAGGAATATTATTGCAATCATGTCCTGCTTGTGAGTTTCACATAGGCATTTGATTGGCCACTGTGTGAACAGAATGCTGGCCTAGAAAGGCCTTTGGTTTGAACAAGTATGGTGCTTCATATATTTTTATTAACTGTATGTTATTGTTATGTGGTTACATATAAGATTACCTTAAGCAGCAGCTCACTGACATCCTTGCCTTTCCTTCAACAAGCCTCTGATTCTGAAAACAGATCCATTGGAATATTGTGCATATAAATCTTGGAGTTTTAATGGAAAAATAAATTGATTTTTCTGTTGTCTGGGGGAAAAAAAGCAGAGAGTCCCATGCTTTGTATATGATTTATATTTGAAACAATGTTATAGTGCAAAATCAAGGTACTGAAATATGGGCACTAGGAAATCTGTCATATGTTTAGAAAAGTTCTGTAGTCATCATTCATCACTGCATTCATCATTCATCATCATTTCTATGGCTAAAGGTGTCTTCTTCTGACCTAATCACTGGACTATGCAGCTTCTAGACAACATAGACACTTTTTTAATCATGTTAGGAACTCTTGAAAACCCAAGTGGTCTTTTTCAGAAAACTCTAGTTGGCTTTAGCCCTGGCTTCTAAAACGTAATTATACAATGCCTTCCAGCTGATGCTTGCAAAATGGAAGGTGAATGGTGTGATTGTCTGCCATCATCTTGGCTCCTCATTGAACAGTTGTCTCAGGACTCTCTAACAGTCACCTTTCTAATCTGGCAAGATTAGCTGCATATAGTATAAGTATTTGGTATTGAAAATTTGGCCAATTTGGCATTGATGTTTCTGGCAGTTTCTCAAGCAGCTTGTGTGTGCTTAATAACTTCAGCTCTACCAAACAAAAAGAAAAAGAAGAGCGTACTGTCTTGTATAGTTTAAACTAAAGACACAATACACACATAGTATATTTTAACTTGGAATTCTTGACTGTATAACAGAGTTCCATGCAATGAATTGCAACATAAGTTCTCTTATCCTTAATGTCCAGTATGTTGTGGGAAAGTCAATTGTACCAAACAGCCTATGGGCTGAATTATATAATGTGTGAACTTCTATGAGATATTAATATACTGTAAGGACTTTTTGGGTGCTTGAAATATATAGTATCATAGAACAGTTTCATAACCATAGATGAATTGGGAGGCAGCCTGGCCTTTCCTTCATGGTGAACTTCCATTGTACAGTATACCAGAAATTTTTGTTCATTTATTAACATTGATGTATTTCCAGCCAAATATTATGTGGATTTAGAATGATATTATACCTTTGCATATTGGGCATGTTTCTTTGATGGCAACTAGCTTTTTCGACCTTAATTCATATGAACATATTTTCAATTTTGGGGAAGAATAAAACATGCACCTCTAATCATTTGTATTACTTTTCTTGTGGTATCTTTTTGCAGTTGTACTCTTTCTTCCTCTTTCCTTGGGTTGCTAACAGCAACAGTGCAGAGCTGGGACATTTCAGGCTTTTTTCCATTTTATACAAGTAAGGAGCTTTGACTATAAATGTGCTCTTGCTTCCACAGAACTTTGAAGTAAGGATAAGTTGGTCTCTTTATGGAATATGGAACATGGAGAAACCCCAGTCTCTTTTGTAGGATTTTAATATTAATAAATAAACTCTACCAGTCTAGTCAGCTTCTGTACATGAAATGGGGACACTGTGTGGTCTTTTGCCTCAGGTGACAAAATGCTGTACGTTGTTCTGTTATTGTTGGAGCAGATTTGCTGTATTCCAACTCCCATCACCCCTAGCTATAATAGCTAATGGTGAGGAGTGCTGAGAGTTGCAAACAAATAACATCTGGAAGGCTGTGATTTGCCCACCCTGCTGTACAATGTTTGGACTGGCACCCAGGTACATAAATTGCAGTGGGACCAAGGCTTTGTGCAATTGTTATGTACGCGTATTTCAAGCAGAAGTTTTATGATTTGACACACGTGGGTGCTGTTCATAAATTACAGATGCATGGCATGCTATAATCAAGAGCCTCAGTTCTCCAGCGAAAATGCAATATGTAGAGCCACTTACAATCAGAAGATATTTTGACCAGAATTCATTGTTCCCCTCAGTGGAAGGTCAGTGCTTTCCCCAAGAGTTCCATTCATCTTTAAATCACAGAATGCTACCAGTTTTGATAAACATTTGTCCTCTCTGAATCCCATGTTTTTGCGTACATGGCCAAGACATACACAAGAACACCCTCTCTCTTTGGAGAATGTAAATGCTGACTTGATATCTTCTTCTTCTGTTCTTGATCAATCAAAATATTTCTCCTTGTCATAAATTGTTTTGTGATGGTGGGCACTTATTTGTGGTATTAGAAAACATTGGTTCATTTGTGCAGGTGTTTTTGTTTTTTAAAAATGTGATAATTGTTGCTTTGTGGCACAAAGTAGTAAAAGTGGTTGTTTCATCTGTCTGATCAGTCAACCTGTCCTGTTGTACTGGGCCTATGTACACACATGACTTCACAAAGGGAAGAACTCTAGTTTTCCATAGAAACAAGAGATTTATGTAAATTGTAATTTGTGCACACTGTGGGAGGAAGTATATTTGGTGTCTTGGGGCTCCTCCAGATGGCCAATAGTCCCAGGAAATGCAAGGCTATTCTGTTTCTTGATTATACTCCCTGTAGCTGTTCTTGCCCCTGCACCCAGTCATGCTGTAAATATACTGGGTTTCATCCATCTTCTTTGTTCTGCTTGAGATGTAGTTAACAGTGGTGTGTGTGTGTGTGTGTGGTTTCCTTCCCTCCCCATCCTTTCCATGCAACAATAGGAATCATCAGACCACCTAGGAGTACAAAGGAACACCAAACAATGGAAAAAGATGTAAGAAATTAGCACCTGCCTGTCTTGGTAACTCCTGGGACAGGGAGGGAAAAAAAGCACCCCTTATTCTCAAGAGAGAAGGTTCATTTAAAAAAATGAAAAACAAGTAAAGAAACCAACCCAATTATAACAGGTACAATGCCCACCAAGCCAGTTTTGCCAGTTTGAATGAATCCTTTGTCTTGTAGATGGGATTTCCTGAAGCAGTTACCAAATGCTCACCATGCAGGCCCATCATGCATAAAAGCATGGTAGAAAGATATTTTCCACATTCCTACTAGGGAGCAGGTACTTTTGGGCAGGCTGTGTTGGGGAGGAGGCTAGGTTACTTTTGCAGTACACGATGCAGCATACCACAGTGGACCCTCTTTTAGATTGAATTAATGGCACACTGCATTAATCAGTATCTTTTGCCAAATGATTAACATGTTTCAAGTCCCATCAAGAATGGTTATGACAGAAAGAGGGAGATTACTGTCATGGGTAATTAGCATATATTTGAACGATCTTGTAATCTGGTGTTGCAGTTGGGCAAGAGTGGGTGGGTGGTGGAGGCTTGAGATGGGAGAAAAACTGGAGGAGTGTCTTGCAGTGCTGAGGGCTTGATAGAGCATATCTTGGAACTGATGGATGTTGTAGAGACCATGCTTTGACACACTCGATAGCACCTCTGAGACTTGATGCTAGCTAGAGTAACCGAGGGGGAGATGGATGGTGCCTGAAGCTGAATAATATTTGCATATGTTTCAGCTTCGGCCGTGAGAAGTGTGCACAAGTCTGGAAATTCAAAGACAGCTTGTTGCGGTGTCTCTCACTAGCAACAAACATCTATGTAGCCCTATGCCAGTCTTCAGCATGCATATGTATGGGATAAAAGTGGAGGGAATCATGGGTGTGCACACAAATAGCACTCCCAGCATTTCTATCTCCTGCCCGACTTCTCTGTGTCGAGGAGGACTTACCATCTGAAGATGAGCAAAAGGCTCTGTGCAGTTGGGAATGCTGATAACCTTTCTAATCATGTGGAAATTTCTGCTTCTTGTGTTCAAGTGAACAGGTATAGAATTCCTTGCAGAATCTCTTCCTCAACAGAAGAGGATAGCAGATTGAGGGGACATTTGGGACAAGGTGTTTGTGTGTGCCATCCTCACTTTTAGCCCTCACATGAGATGGTAGACAGATTGTCTGGCAATTCTAGCAGCTGAGATCCAAAAATGCAACTTGTCCGAGCTGTACTTTATACATGTTTGGTGCTGTAGAATTTGGGATGAAGGAAGTCTTCTAGTATCCTCTGGCAGACCAGGCTTTCCTCAACATCTTGTGATGAAAGTATATTAATTCCCATCAGAAAAGTTGCAATGCTACATGTGGCTCTTGGGAACTTTAGTCTGAAATGTCTGGAGGGTTTCATGCTGCAGAAGGCTTTATTAGATGGGGGCAAGTTGCTAAGAACAAATGCCTCCTTTGCCTTGCAGACAATTTCATGGTCCAGAAGATGGAAGAGGCAACAAGGGGATCAGCTGTTTTAGATCTGATCCTGACCAACAGGGATGACCTAGTTGATGAGGTGCAGGTGGTGGGATCCTCGGGGGGGGGAGTGACCATGCTTTTCTGGAGTTTGTCATTCAGTGGGAAGGAAAAGCCAAGTGTAGCCAGACACGCATCCTAAACTTTAAGAAAGCTGATTTCGCTAAACTTAGGGAGTTACTTGCTGAAATCCCATGATCAAGAATACTAAAAGAGAAAGGAGTTCATGACAGATGAGAATTTCTTAAAAGTGAGATACTGAAGGCACAACTGACAACTGTGCCAATAAGGAGGAAAAATGGCAGGTGTCTAAAGAAACCAGAATGGTTGACTGAAGAACTCTCAACTGAGCTAAGTGTTAAAAGAAACATGTACAGGAAATGGAAAAATGGTGAAACCATCAAAGAGGAATTCAAGCAAATAGCCAGGAGATGTAGAGAGAAGGTCAGAAAAGTTAAGTGCAGAATCAACTCAGGCTTGCCAGATACATTAAAAACAATAAAAAGGTCCTTTTTAGATATGTCTGCAGCAAAAGGAAAAACAAGGAAATGATAGGATTGCTGCGTGGAGAAAATGGCCAATTAATAACGGGAGGAAGAGAGAAGGCAGAACTACTCAATACCTTCTTTACCTCAGTTTTCCCTCAAAAGGATAGAAGTACTCAACCTGGGGGATGGGAAGCAGCTGAGGAAGGGAGGGGGGAATGCAGTACAGAATAAGTAGAGAAGTAGTACAGGAACATCTGGCTAAACTAGATGAATTCAAGCCCCCAGGGCCAGATGCATTACATCCAAAGATATTAAAAGAACTGGCAGAAGTCATTTCTGAACCACTTGCAATAATCTTTGAGAACTCTTGGAGAAAGGAGAAGTCCCAGCAGACTGGAGGAGGGCAAAGGTCGTCCCCATCTTCAAGAAAGGGAAAAAAAGAGGACCCTAATAATTATTGCCCAGTCAGCCTGACATCAATACCAGGAAAGTTCCTAGAGCAGATCATTAAACAGTCAGTTTGTAATTAGTTAGAAAGCAATCCCGTAATCATTAAAAGTCAACATGGATTTCTCAGAAATAAGTCTTGCCAGACTAATCTTATCTCTTTTTATGATAGGATAAAGCTTGATAGATGAAGGGAATGCTGTAGACATAGCATATCTTGACCTCAGTTAGGCCTTTGACAAAGTTCCACATGACATTCTTGCAAAGAAGCTAGTAAAATGTGGGCTGGACAAGGCTACTGTTAGTTGGATTTGTAATTGGTTGACCGACCGCACCCAAAGGGTGATCACCAATGGCTGCTTTTCATCCTGGAGAGAAGTGACTAGTGCGGTGCCACAGGGTTCTGTCCTGGGCCCAGTGCTATTCAACATCTTCATCAGTGACTTGGATGAAGGAGCGGAGGGCATGCTGATCAAATTTGCAGATGACACCAAATTGGGAGGGGTTGCTAATACCCCAGAGGACAGGATCAAATTTCAAAATGACCTTGATAGATTGGAGAGCTGAGCCAAAGCTAACAAAATGAATTTCTACAGAGAGAAATGTAAAGTCCTACACTTAGGTAGAAAAAATGGAATGCACAAACATAGAATGGGGGGAACACATGGCTGGATAGCAGTATATGTGAAAGGGATCTAGGAGTCTTGGTAGATCACAAACTAAACATGAGTCAGCAGTGTGATGAGGCAGTCAAGGAAGCCAACACGATTCTTGATTGCATCAGTAGGAGTATGGTGTCTAGATCGAGGGAGGTAATGGTACCACTGTATTCTGCTTTGGTTAGGCCTCATTTGGAATACTGTGTCCAGTTCTGGGCACCTCAATTCAAGAAGGATATCGACAAGCTGGAACGTGTCCTGAGGAGGGCGACCAAAATGGTGAAGGGTCTGAAAGCCATGCCCTATGAAGCTTAGGGAGCTGGGTATGTTTAGTCTGCAGAAGAGAAGGTTAAGAGGGGACATGATAGCCATGTTTAAATATTTGAAAGGATGTCATGTCAAGGAGGGAGTGGGCTTGTTTTCTGGTGCTCCAGAGACTAGGGGAAGGAGCAATGGATTCAAGCAGTAGGAAAGGACATTCCACTTGAACCTCAGGAAGAATTTCCTGATAGTCAGAGCTGTCCAGCAGTGGAATATGCTGCCTCGGAGTGTGGTGGAGTCTTCTTCTTTGGAGGTTTTTAAGCAGAGGCTGGATGGTCATCTGTTGGGAATGCTTTGATGTGTGTTCCTGCATAGCAGGGGGCTGGACTCAATGGCCCCTGGAGTCTTTTCCAACTCTATGATCTCTCCTCCCCTCCCCTCCCCTCCCCTCCTCTCCCTCCTATCATGTTTTGAATTTCTAGACACTATCATTCTAACAGAATGAAACACCACTGGGAACATTTTCACAAATGAACTTGGATACCTTTGTCCCTCTCTTGTGGCTGCTGAGAACATGTGATTATTAACTGTTGTACAAAAGAGTGATGTCTACAGTTGGAATGAGTTTTGTAACACTTACCTTCATGAGGAACCGATTTAGGCAAAAACCAAACAAACCTGCCTTTGTTTTCATGTGGCAGAGAATACCCTGTGCCCTGCTATTTCTTCAACTATGCTTCAGGCTCAGTGCAGTCCTATTAATGGTACTGAACAGAACTTCTGTGGCTTTTGCTGAAAAAATAGCCCAACTATTTGGTTCTATGGAAGCAATATTTTTGTGTCTGGGTGCTAAATACCTATACATATATTTTCCTTTGTGGACAGCAAGCCCACTAGTAGTTTTATGCTTCTCACCCACAACTGGTTGCATTTTATATTCTCCTCCTCGGTGCCTACATATCCTCAGTGGAAACTCTATAATCAAAAATGTTTATAAAAATTTGCAAGCCAAACCCCTGACACTGGTATAATTTCTGGGACCTAACACTTTTCAGGAAATATCAGATTGTAAAGGAAATGGACAACCTGTGAAGTTTGCTGTTGCCAAGCAAAGCAATGACTGAACCCTGTGCTGTCTCTTTTTTGTTGCTCTTCCAGATCGTGAACGGATTGGCCAAGACTCGGCCTACGAGCAGGAGGGAAAGGTGCAGTTTGTCATTGATGCAGTCTATGCCATGGGCCATGCACTGCATAACATGCACAAAAACTTGTGTCCAGGCAAGATTGGCCTCTGTCCCAAGATGGACCCAGTGGATGGTACAGAACTGCTCAAGTACATCCGTAGTGTCAATTTCTCAGGTCAGTACATTTTGGACAGGATTGTTCTCAAGGCCAGAATTGCTTTGAAGGCTCATTCTGGATTTTTTGCTACATGTATGATGAAGTCCCATTCTTGGTATAATGCAGAGCTTGGAAAAATAACTTTTCTGGAATACAGTGGCACTGGCCATTCTAGATGGGGAGTGCTGGGAGTTGTAGTCCAAAACTAATAATTTTTCCAATCACTGGTTGTGCAAACCTGAATGAAAATTTAAATGCTTGATTTGCAACCTCAATCCCACTGCCTTTGCAGGCATGAGGTTAGTGGATATGAGGGAAAAGCCCTTCTTGATGACTGTTCCAAGACTGTGGAATCCATCCCTAGAGAGGCTTGGGTGGCTCCCTCCTTGTTTGCCTTCTTCTGGCAAGTGAAAATTTTCTTATCCTAACAGGCTTTCAGGAATTGACTGCAATGAGCTTTTAATGGTATGTTGTATTGCAGTTTTTTCATCTCCAGTATTTGAACAAATTTTTAAATTGATTTAATTCTATAGATTGCCCCATTTTTTTTAAAAACAAATAACTTTTTATACATTTTATAATGTATATTATGTATATAATGTAAAATTTATAATTTTATACATATTATATACACTGATATTCTGTATATTTTTGTTTTGATATTTTTGTATCTTTTTAACCTGTTCTCATTTTGATATTTTGTAAGCCACCTTGAGTCCCAATATTGGGGAAAAGGTGGGATGTAAAAGAACAACAATAACAACCCTCTCTCTGTAGTATTCAAAGATATCTGATTCAGAGACATTCATCACACAACTGATGAAACAGACTGAGCCCACATAAGCTTATGCTACAAACTTATCTCCCTCAGTTAGTCTCAAAGATGCTGCAGAATTCTTGTGTGTCTTTTTACCATCCATTTGGTTTTGCATCATCCATCAACAGTCTTAATGGAGGATCCCAGCCTACCTTCTGCTCTGAATGCACATCTTGAGATGCATCAGCTGGCATACCAGGCTCAAATTTACTATTTCTGGGGCACCTATTGCTATTGGGATCCAATTGATCAAATTTCTTCTGTTTTCTCCATTCTCACAAAATCTTTTTCTAAAAGAACTGAAGAGCAATTTAATCTAGGCATGTATAGATTGTCTATTTGTTGCTTATTTTTCTGAAAAGATATGGTTTAGATGTATGGAGTGGTGTGCGGGCCAGTAAACTCAGCCACAGCTTTCTTTTGCATTTTTGCACACAGTTACTATTGTAGTCATCTGTTTATTTATAAATTTCAAAATTCACCCTAAAAAGCTCTTTTGGATGGCATTTTATTTTTTTTAAAAAAGATGTCCAGATCTTGTTTAAAATGTATTTGTTTTAGAATAAAAGAGTAATTTTGTACAGTTTTTAAAAATGCCATGCTCAGATGGAGTGTCCTCCATTGTGCACATGCTCGAAATCTGGCAAATATTTTAAAAAGTGGTTTGTTTGTAACTTGTTACAAAACTCCCTGTAATAAGTGGGGTGGGGTGAGAGGGTATTACTGGTTGGATTAGTTGGAATTTTACTTTACTTTTGGGGTGTGTGAATTATGATTGATAACACAATGGCATAAAACTGAAAAACCAAAACCAAAATGCTCTCAAAATGCCTAAAGTTACTAAAAAAGGTAACTAGAAAACATTACTTTTTACATACAGCCATCCAGATTAAAATATTGCATGCCTCTTACTTTATTTTTTAAATGTAATTTCATTATGCCCTTGTTACCAAAAAAGTAGCTTGTTACAGATAATTATGTTACTTGTAACATGTTGGTTCTAACCTCTAGTGGTATTTCCTATTGCATATGGAACTTAGAGGCTTGAACATACAGAAAAAATGGCATATTGAGCAAAGTCTGGAAAGTCTGGTGGATATCTATATGCAGCTCACAGTGCAATGACTGTACAGCACTCAGAACTCTTTGACTAGTCCTACTTAGAATCAGATCATTTAAATCAACATGGTTTAAGTTAGTCGTGATGACTATGTTAGTAATGATTAACTCAAGTCTCAGTGTTTCCAATTTTTATATGATTAGAATGCCTAAGTCCAGTGGCATCTGGTGGCTCTGATGTCAGTGCAATGGTGAATCTGCTCTGAGTTATAATCTGAACTTTATATAAATAGAAAGCTAGAG
Source organism: Ctenosaura bakeri (assembly GCA_948474755.1). Classification (NCBI taxonomy): domain Eukaryota; kingdom Metazoa; phylum Chordata; class Lepidosauria; order Squamata; family Iguanidae; genus Ctenosaura; species Ctenosaura bakeri. The sequence goes on from CAOLHI010002202.1 coordinate 234,641, forward strand.
GTTGTAATTAAGTGCCTTGGATAGCTTCTTTAAAATTTAGACGAAAACTCAATAGCAATATAGCAATAGCAGTTACATTTCTATACCGCATAGCAGTGTGAAGCACTCCCTAAGCAGTTTGTAGTATATGTTAGTTAATTGCCCCCAACAAGCTGGATACTCATTTTACCAACCTATGGAAGGCATTTTACCAACCTATGGAAGGCTGAGTCAACCTGGAGCCCTGCAGGATCAAACTCACAACGTTGTGGCTGCAGTACTGGCATTTAACCACTATGCCACCAGGGCTCAGAAAGGCGTCACCATCCCACTGACATGGGAACCACCACCTGCCACTGACTTAGTCTGGATTCAGCTTCCACTCTTGAAGGAGCCTTAGTTAAGACTCATTCTGGTTCATCTGTCCTAGTTGACTGTAGCCCAAGTATTTCTGTTACCCTATATTCTCTCTGTCACAGCACTTGCCTGAAGTCCACACGAGTCCTGACCCTTTAATGAATACCTAGTAGGCAAAAGCCAACATCTCATGTATTACCACGCAGTCTCTGTATTTGGGAAAGCTGAAGCAAATTTCTGCCATGCTACTGTTAAAGGCAGAGAATCTCTTCAAACACATGGCAGAGGGAATGGATGGGCAAGTAACATGACAAAAAAGAGGCTGTTGGCTACTGCAGACCACATCTCCAAGACAGAAGAGCTTTTCTGACATGGAAGAAGTATAAAGTTCAAGAAAGGATGTCACTCCAAAAGTGGTACTATATATATTGATCCCATCTGATCTTGAAATGTAGTACTTGGGTAGGAGACCTCCAAGGAATACTAACTGATATAGGCTATATTCAGAGAAGGGCAATGGGAAACCATGTCTGACTATTCCTTGCATAAGAAAACTCTAGAAAATTCATGGGATAATCATAAACCAACAGGCAACTTGAAGGCCCATGCACATATACACATGCTATATGCATTATAGGAAAATGAAATTCTGTTTGTCTATTGCGCGTACTGTAGACTACCACAGTGCTTGGAGGGAAAATGTATCTGATCATTCGTAATAAATATAAAGCTAGGAACCATGGTGGCTCAGTGCTCCCTAATACATTTTTGTTCAATATTTTCAGAAACATCTTTCTGCATGCATACAGTACTGGTTGTAAATATACACAGTGGGGAAGCTCAACTTTCCCATAGTGTGTAAAGGATGGAAGGTGTCTACCTAGATTTGGTTAAGTGCTTGACATGGATCAAATCTATGTGCAAAAATGGGGGAGAGGGACAAATTTCTCAGTATCTATATCTAGACTTAAAAAACTTGGATGTGTGCTCAGCCCCAGTTTTGTAAGTCTCCCCAGATGTCAGTGTTGGACATCTTCCAAAGTGCAGAGCACTATATGTGTATGTGTGCCTTCAACTTCCCTGTCAAGTTATGGCGGCCTCATTAATTTCATAGGGTTCTCTTAAGTGAGGGATACTCAGAGGTGGTTTTGCCAGTTCCTTCCTCTGAAATGTAGCCTACAGCAGCTGATATTCATTGGTGGTCTCTCATCCAATTAGCTTCCAAGATCAGATGGGATCTGGTGCTTTTACCCGTCCATTTTAGGCTTCTTTGTATAGTCACTATGCATAATCATAGCTGCCATTTGGAGTGACTGCAATTGATGTTGTATCATTCATTCACATTTACTTTTCAGACTTATTATAATTGAGGGTTTCACTGTTTGGGGGGTAGTAACCACCCAAAACAGTGTTTGAAATCCTCACTGAGGCTTTTTAAAGAAGCAGTAAGTGGGTTTTTTTTTTGGGGGGGGGTATCCCAAATAATTATTAGACTGGGTACCTTTTGGAAGGTGCCAGGGAAGTGCCAGGGTCTGAAATACCATGCTGAACCCACACCCAAAGGGCTTCATGAAGCCTGTGGTCCTCATAATTCCCACCCTATGTGCCCTTGTGACCGGTGGCTTCTATGTTAGTTCAGCATCATGGATCAATCCTTTAAAGTTCAGACTAAATTCTGGAGCAGATCCACTTTATCATTGACATGGAAACAACCAACTGCCACTGGTATATGGGCTGCCAAGGGGCACATGCAACACCAGACTCAAACTGGCAGCTTCTAAAGTCCCATCATAACTCTACCCACATGAACAAACCTTTGCTAATAGTTCTCATTTCCTTATTCTCTTTTCACATATATTGTTTTTCTTTGAGTAGAAAATGTTCCCTTTCCCTGATTAGTGATTCTTCTGCATCTTCTAAAAACTCATCACTTTCTCCTGTTATATCTCTTTAATATACATTTCCTGCTCTTGCCTTCTTATTACATCTATTTATCTCTTCTTGGCAATCTTCTCACAATCTGTCTCCCTTATTTATTCCCTCCCTATCTTCTTGTTTGATTTTCCTGTTTTCTAATGTTATTGGGATTTATTTGTGCAATTCATTTGATTTTGTTTTCAGATAAACTTTTGTGGCAAAAAACCCAGCCAAGAGTCTTGGTTTGAGGCAACTTGCTAAACAAACCCCCTGTAATTAAAGATTTCATAGTACTTCTCATCTGGTCACATCCTTCTCTAGATAAATGCCTTCTAATTGCATGCCATAAACCTTCCAGAGTAAATCTGACTATATGCAGCCAACCAGCAGAGTGTCTCCTCTTAATTGGGCTTGTCTATTAAATTTGGCATATTTTAGGATACCTTTAAATATGGATCACCCCTTCCCCATTGCACAAAGTCACCAGTGGCTGAATCCCCTGCTCTCTTCATGTTTAAAAAAAGTCTTCTCAGTGTTTCAGTGCAGAGAAAGCTTGCCCTTTACTGTCATTTTGGAAAAAATATATGAATATGAGACGAAAAGAACTCCAACTTTTTGAGATGGAATCTCAATACTTGTCAGGGTATTCAGGAGATCTTTTCACTTATACAGATTGGACTATAATCTTGACTGCACCATGATAAGTCTTGAAAGGTTCTCTCAGACTGAAATGTTCTACAGCAGTCTGCCTGTGTAGTACAGAAGTTATACAAGAGGCATACACAAGAGCTGCTAATGAGCTGTATCGTGATACTTACATGCAGTTTTCTATTTGTTGTATATTCCACATGTCTTCAACATTCAGCGTAGGCAGAACTTGGAAAAATAAATAAAAACCCAATCAATCAATAAGAAGTTGTTCTTTGTGACGACCACTTCCATCATCTCCCATATTTGGTTAATTCAGAATCTCTAATTCTAGAGATTCTGGCTGATTATGGAATCATATCTGATTCTGAGACCTGTGGTCCAGAAAGATAACTTCACCAAGATCTGCATCTAAACAGTATTTTGGAATGATTTGTCATCCAGATCACAGAATTATTCTAACAGTATGAAACATCGTATTAGGGACAGTCTCTTACTTTTTGTCTGCTCATTCTGTCTTTCCTTGTCATCTCTCTCTCTCTCTCTCTTTTCTGTGTTGGGGCAAGAGGTAGATAGATTATTTCCCCTAGATCATTCCCCATTTCTCATCTGGGAGAATGAGCTCTGCCCTCCAGCAAAGGAGGAAAAAAGAGCGGAGGAGAATGAGAGGTTGAGTTTTAATCCTTTTGAAATGAAGGCCCTTTCCGCACCGGGCTATTAAAACGGCGCAGACCGACCTCTGACGGAGGTCTTCTGCACCGTGGAGTGGACTGGGTCAGACTACTTTTCGTAGTTCCGCACCTCAGTCCGCTCCGGAGTGACCGGAACTGGTTGCGCAGCGTACTTTTTAAAAACCTCTTTCAAGAGGTTTTTCAAAAGCACGGAGCACGCGACCCCGTGTTGCTCCGTCGCCGTGCTCTGGTGCAGATTTGCCGGCACGCACTAGTGCGTGCCTGTAGATCTGCCAGGGGCAGGCTTTAGGCTGGTGAGCTTCTCTGGTTGGTGGAGAGCCTCCACCAACTGGAAGCTGCCATTTTGGATGCTGGAGCAGTGCGGAGCAACAAGCTCGCACTGCTTCTCGTCCTGATGGACTTGATCGGACGGAGAAGAAATCCGGTGAGTCCCGTTTCTGCCTGATTCATGCCCCACGTGTGGAAAGGGCTGAAGACTAGTCAGGAGAAATCCTGGCTTCCTCCTATGTGCATCTCTTCTACAGAAATGGAGAGAAAAAGAGACAGAAGTGTGTCATCCCAGGAGTCTGTGGGTTTCTTTGAAACTGTTGTGATCAGTTACTGCCCTCCAGATGTTGCTACACTGCAGCTCTCAGTGACCTTAACCAGATGGGATGGCTATGTTTCTTGCATCAGAAGCAGCAGGAGACCTCTGTATATCAGTTGCTGGGGAACATGATATGGTGTGTGCAGCTGCACTCCTGTCCTGCTCGTGGGCTTCCTGCAGACAACTAACTGGCTATTATGTGAACAGAGTTTGGACTTGATAAGCCTTTGGTCTGAACCAGTGTGGCTTTTCATTTGTTCTTACATTCAAAACCAATGGTGACACATTCTCCAACTGTCCCAATTTGGCATGAGCAGTCCCAATTAATCGTCTGTCATCTCAATTTTTAAGCTGTTTTTAAAATGTCCCATTTCTGTCTCTCTCCGCCACCTTTGTCCTCAGTTCACTTCAGTTGCTGCAGACTGAGTTGAAAGTGCAACAGTAGTTTTCACTGAATTAACTTAGCAGGGGGAAGGCAGGAAGGGACAGAATATTGCCCTTCCCTCGAGACTCAGGTAAAAACAAACCGCCGTGACCAATCCTAGCTTGGTATCATTAATAACTTATGCCATCCTCTTGTGTCACTTGGCCATGGCTATTCTTCATCTGTGAAAGGCTGGATGATGTGTGGTGAGAGATTATGGGAGCTGTATTTAGAAAACATATGGAAGGCACTCATTACACAATCCTAGTCTGGAACTTTCTGTGTCCAGTTTTAGAGCTATTTCAGCAAGATGTAGTGCTGTGATAAGAACAGGATTGCCCCTGTTTGCACTGGTCTAGCATGGATGTGCATGACAGCAGAGCAGGGAGGGAGAAAGCTCTCCAGCAGAGCCAAAGGGGCTGGATGAAGGAAACTGTCCCCAACATCTGCTTACTTATTTCTGGGCACTGAGCAGCTGGTGCAAATGCCTGTTCAGGCACCAACGGCTTTTGTATTTGATAGCTGCCACATCTCACTTCCAACCACTTTCCCTCATGGGCTGCATCTCTTGCTGTTCCCCTGTGACTGTCCTCTTTGCACATGAGTGGCAGGGACGTCAGTGCTAATCACTCTCTGTGTACATCATGTGTAATGAGCTGTCTGCAAAGGCATCCAGCACAGGCAAGCTAAAAGGCAGCCCTCCTGCCTCTCAGCTTGCCTTCTAACTTGCCTGGATCATTTTGTGACTGCAAGCGTTGTTGTGGCAAGCAGCTCGAGCCAAGCGAGCTTAGAAGGAGAGCAGCTGCCTGTTCAGCTGAGCATTCCCCTCCACTTGCTGTGGGCCATGGTTTTCAGCAGAGAGATCTTTGCTGAATACTACCTCTCTTCCCTTTTCTTTAAACTGCAGAGGGGTGTATGAAGACCATACCAAAGTACCTTGTGGGAATGGAAGCATAAAAGGGAGAATGTGAAACATACATAACTGGCCAACTTCAATTTAGACTTGAGCTTTTAACAGTAAAGCTTGATCTACAACTGCTGTTATTATGAGTACCTGACACTTTCCAATATATAAAGGAACAGGTTTCTGCCAAAAGAGTTTGTAGTCTCACATTTTAACAAAAGTATGGAAGGAAAAGAAGGCACAGGGAAAATGGTCACCTCAACACTGTAAAAAGTTCCACCTTCTAATTCAAGGAGGGGAGTCATGTGCTCCTTCAGATGTTGGATTGCAAATCCCAGGAGTCTTGGCTAATGTAACCAATAGTAATGTATGTCCAACAACAGCTGGAAGTCCATCTTTGTAATCTAATTCTTCTACACCAAGCCTCTTTTAAAGGTATAAATTTAGGGGCCTGTTCACAAGTTGGCATTGACTACACAGGTTTGTACAATTTGTGATCCACCAAGCTGAAATCAACCTGCTATGGAATATAGTCTGCCAATTGACTGAGAGTGCCATTATTTTATAGTCACAGGCATTGGAGCCACACCACAGGGAAATGAATAACAAAAAGTCTTGTGGCATCATAAAGATGTACAGGTTGATTATAGTACCTGTGTATTAGTCCTCAATGTGCCATAAGGAATTTTTGTTTTCACTGCAACAAACTAGCATGTCATTTCCACTGGAAAGAGGAGACCCCCATACCTACCATCAGTACCTATGATATGGAAAGAGAAGACCCCTGTACACAATGTAGGCCCCCCTCCAGCCATTCCATTACTAAAGAAAACAGTGGGGAATCAGGGAAGCAGATGGCTATGTCCCCATAGCCAGACATGAAAAGATTACCTCCTCCACTGAGGTCCACTCAGGTTCACCAGAGGTCTGAGCTGATGATGTACTAATTTCACATCTGGCTGCAGGTATATAGCCAGATGCTTCTCTGATCCCCCCACACCCCACCAAGTATGGAATGACTCAGTCATTCTGTGCTATGCCCTGAGTGGCTTGGATTGGTGAAGAGGAAGGAAAGAAATGCTAATCTCTACATCAACCAAAGGAGCCAGATGCAAGTGCAAGGCTGCTTTACTCTTGGGTATGCCCCTAACAGGGTGCCAGCCATAGTTGGCAAACTGTGTTGAGCTTGATGAGTCATATGCTGTGCATGCTGTACAATACATGAAATCCATCACCAAAGAGCCTCATTGGGTATGATGGAACATTCACATCTCGAGCCACTTTACATTTATCATGGTATGTTGTGACCTTGCTCAAGGATGGCTCATGAATACATTACCACAGGAGTAGCAAATCTGATCTGGGTTTAACTGCTGCTTCTTCAATAGCTTCTCCAGATTGTACAGTAGCCATCTTGGTGCTGCACCCTATTTCCAGTAGGCTGGATTTCTGGTGTCCAGCCTACTTCTTCTAAACTCATGTACCACTCAAAGAAGCTGAAAGAGGAGCTGTGGGAGGAAGATCTGTGGCCTGGAGAGTAGCTGCCCCAGTGTAAAAGATTCACAAAGTGTCCCAAAACTTACATAAATTTTGATCATACAAGAAGCCAACAGGAGAGGATTTGTCATCCATCCCCTGTGTTGTGTATACTGTTCCTTTCCTCTTTAGATTGGGCTGCTCCAGCCATTTTTCTTTGCCTCCAACTCTCATGCCAGAGGCAATCCAGAGAGTCATAGAATCATAGAGGGGTCATTGAGTCCAACCCCCTGCTATGCAGGAACACCCATCAAAGCATTCCCAACAGATGGTCATCCAGCCTCTGCTTAAAAACCTCCAAAGAAGAAGACTCCACCACACTCCGAGGCAGCATATTCCACTGCTGGACAGCTCTGACCATCAGGAAGTTCTTCCTGAGGTTCAAGTGGAATCTCCTTTCCTGCAGCTTGAATCCATTGCTCCTTCTCCTAGTCTCTGGAGCACCAGAAAACAAGCCCACTCCCTCCTCAACATGACATCCCTTCAAATATTTAAACATGGCTATCATGTCCCCTCGTAACCTTCTCTTCTGCAGACTAAACATACCCAGCTCCCTAAGCTTCATAGGGCATGGCTTCCAGACCCTTCAACATTTTGGTCGCCCTCCTCAGGACACATTCCAGCTTGTCGATATCCTTCTTGAATTGAGGTGCCCAGAACTGGACACAGTATTCCAAATGAGGCCTAACCAATGCAGAATACAGTGGTACCATTACCTCCCTCGATCTAGACACCATACTCCTATTGATGCAACCAAGAATCGCGTTGACTTTCTTGACTGCCGCATCACGCTGCTGACTCATGTTCAGCTTGTGATCTACCAAGACTCCTAGATCCCTTTCACATGTACTGCTATCTAGCCACATGTCCCCCATCCTGTATTTGTGCATTCCATTTTTTCTGCCTACGTGCAGGATCTTACATTTCTGTCTGTTGAAATTCATTTTGTTAGCTTTGGCCCAGCTCTCCAATCTGTCAAGGTCGTTTTGAATTTTGATCCTATCCTCTGGGGTATTAGCAACCCCTCCCAATTTGGTGTCATCTGCAAATTTGATCAGCATGCCCTCCGCTCCTTCATCCAAGTCATTGATGAAGATGTTGAATAGCACTGGGCCCAGGACAGAACCCTGTGGCACTCCACTAGTCACTTCTCTCCAGGATGAAAAGCAACCATTGGTGATCACCCTTTGGGTTCGGTCAGCCAACCAATTACAAATCCAACTAAGAGTAGCCCTGTCCAGCCCACAGTTTACTAGTTTCTTTGCAATAATGTCATGGGGAACTTTGTCAAAGACTTTACTGAGGTCAAGATATGCTACGTCTACAGCATTCCCTTCATCTATCAAGCCTGTAACCCTATCATAAAAAGAGATAAGATTAGTCTGGCATGACTTATTTTTGAGAAATCCATTCTGGCTTTTAGTGATTACGGCATTGTTTTCTAAGTAATTACAAACTGACTGTTTAATGATCTGCTCTAGGAACTTTCCTGGTATTGATGTCAGGCTGACTGGGCAATAATTATTAGGGTCCTCTTTTTTTTTTTCCCTTCCTGAAGATGGGGACGACCTTTGCCCTCCTCCAGTCTGCTGGGACTTCTCCTGTTCTCCAAGAGTTCTCAAAGATTATTGCAAGTGGTTCAGAAATGACTTCTGCCAGTTCTTTTAATATCTTTGGATGTAATTCATCTGGCCCTGGGGGTTTGAATTCATCTAGTTTAGCCAGATGTTCCTGTACTACTTCTCTACTTATTCTGTACTGCATTCCCCCCTCCCTTCCTCAGCTGCTTCCCATCCCCAAGGTTGAGTACTTCTATCCTTCTGGGAGAAAACTGAAGCAAAGAAGGTATTGAGTAGTTCTGCCTTCTCTCTTTCCCGGATTATTAATTGGTTATCTTCTCCATGCAGTGATCCCATCATTTCCTTGTCTTTCCTTTTGCTGCGGACATATCTAAAAAGGACCTTTTTATTGTTTTTAATGTATCTGGCAAGCCTGAGTTCATTCTGTGCTTTAGCTTTTCTGACCTTCTCCCTACATCTCCTGGCTATTTGCTTGAACTCTTCTTCGATGGTTTCACCATTTTTCCATTTCCTGTACATGTTTCCTTTAACACTTACCTCAACTGAGAGTTCTTCAGTCAACCATTCCAGTTTCTTTAGACACCTGCCATTTTTCCTCCTTATTGGCACAGTTTTCAGTTGTGCCTTCAGTATCTCACTTTTAAGAAGCTCCCATGCATCATGAACCCCTTTCTCTTTTAGTATTCTTGACCATGGGATTTCAGCAAGTAACTCCCTAAGTTTACAGAAGTCAGCTTTCTTAAAGTTTAGGATGCGTGTCTGGCTACACTTGGCTTCTCCTTCCCACTGAATGACAAACTCCAAAAGAGCATGGTCACTCCCTCCTAAGGATCCCACCATCTCCACCTCATCAACTAGGTCATCCCTGTTGGTCAAGATCAGATCTAAAATAGCTGATCCCCTTGTTGCCTCTTCCATCTTCTGGACCATGAAACTGTCTGCAAGGCAAGTGAAGAACCTGTTGGACCTTGTGGTCTTTGCAGAATTTGACTGCCAAGAAATATCAAGATAATTGAAATCTCCCATTAACACTGCATCTCTCCTTTTTGAATGTGTGGCCATCTGCTCCAGGAAGGCCTCATTTATGTTCTCAGGTTGGCCCAGAGGCCTGTAGCAAACCCCCACAATCACATCTCTATTGTTTCTCGTTCCCTTAATTCTTACCCAGATGCTCTCAACTTGGCTTCCTGGATTTAAGTCCTGGGTTTCTTCACAAGTGAAAACATCCTTGACATATAAGGCTCCTCCTCCTCCTTTCTTGTTTGGTCTATTTCTGCGAAATAGGTTATACTCTACTATTCCTAAGTTCCAATCATGAGATTCATCCCACCAGGTTTCAGTGATGCCTATTAAATCATACTTATTTTGTTGTACTAAGAGTTGGAGTTCATCTTGCTTATTCCCCATGCTCTGTGCATTAGCGTAGAGACACTTGAGGCAATGTGCCCTTTGTGGAATTCCTGTACTAAAATTACTTTCCCTCTCCCTGTAGGTTTCTAGTTCTACTTGGCCTGCCCTATCTATATCATTTGGGCTATTTTTCACAGTACTCACTGAATCCTTGCCCAGAATAATACTGTCTCCGTTCCCAGTCAAACTCAGTTTAAAGACCTCCTGATCTGTTTTGTGTGACTGTTAGCAAAAATGTTCTGGCTGACAGTTGTAAGGTAGAGGCCATCCCTTGCCAGAAGACCATCTTCAAGGAAATGGAGGCCATGATCCAAAAATCTGAATCGCTCCTGGCGACACCATCTTTGGAGCCAGTTGTTGATCTCCACGATTCTTCTCTCCCTTCATGGGCCATATCCTTCCACTGGGAGAAGAGATGAAATGACAACCTGCGCACAAAGGTCCTTCAGCTTCCTACCCATAAGCTCGTAATCCTTTGTGATGCGGTGGAAGCTGTGCCTCACCGTGTCATTGGTTCCGATGTGAACCAAAAGGAGGGGTTTACGGTCAGTGGGCTTGACCAGTCTGGTTAACCTCTCCGTTATGTCATTGATTTTGGCCCCAGGGAGACAGCACGCCTCACAATTGATTCTATCCGGGTTGTAAATGATCGGTTCCATTCCTCTCAGCAAAGAGTCTCCAACCACTAGAACTCATCTCCTCTGAGGCTTGTCCAGGGTTACTCGATGAGCAGATTCCCTCACAGCCACCTGAACTTTCTGTTCGTGCTGAGCGTTGGTGCTGATGCTGTTGGATGCTGTTCTGCTGGTGTTGGGGTTCCTGTTGTTGATGCTGGATTTCCTCCAGATGATATTCCATGACCTCTTCCTGCTGTTCCACTTTGTCATTGATAGAATCAAGAACTTGGAAGCGATTCTGTAGCTTGAGAGTCTCTGTATGACACCTTGGCTTTCTACTTCTGCGTGTCACATTCCTCCAGGCATCCGTCTACTTGTTTCATAAACCAGCTTCTTTGTCCACTAGCTCCTCTGTGCATTCCATCTTCAAAAAGGTCCTCTCAGCCCTATCCAAGAACTCCTCTCCCTGCCTAATAATGCGAAGATTTGAAACACATGCCTCCAGCTGTTGAACCTTCTCTAAGAGAGTAACCAGCTTGCATTTGGTGCAGGTGTACCCAAGGATGTCTTGCGGCAGGAAAAGAAACATGCCACAGCTGTGACAGGTGGCTACAGCAGCTCCCTCCCCCTCCATACCTGATAGTTTTGATAGTTAAATTGAAAAAGGTAAAACTGGGCTTTGCTTTCAAAGTGCCCTGGTAAAATCTATGTCAACCCCTTGTTTGCCAAGTTCTTATTGTCAGCCTATCAGAGAGAGGGTGCAGTTCTATTGTGGTTATATGTACTCTCTCAAGTTCCAACCCTACCTAGATGTTGTGGACAGGCAGATTGAGTCTAGATGGGTTCAAGGAAGAAGCAATTTATTCTTGCTAACGTTAGGTAGTAAAGTGAAAGTGCGTGCGCCAAATGCGCAAGCCACTGAGAGCAGAGATAAAGAACTGCTAGCTCCTCCTCCTAGCTTGGCAGTGAGTCAGCTAGGACTAACAGCTGCTAGCTCCTCCCCCTACCTAGTCAGTTAGACCATGTGCTCAGGGAGAGCACACGGCCAGAGAAAACAGACAAACAAACAATCAGTCAAACACTGCCCCAGAATCCTGGGAAAGACACCTGGTCAAGATGTCTGCTCTTCTCCTCTGGAAATGGAGAGGAGGAGGGAGGAGAACGAAGAGAGGAGAATGGAGGGGAGAACCATCTTCTGCTCTCTCCTCTGGAAATGAGCTTGAAGACCACTGGGAGCAGAGATAAAGAGCTGCTAGCTCCTACCCCTAGCTCATCAGTGAGTCAGCTAGGACTAACAGCTGCTAGAGTGGACAAAGATGTCCAGAATAACTAAATCAAGGAAGGTAGGAACTGTGGCAGGGATGACAGGAAGGGAAAGGGTTTGGTACTTCTTTCACTGTTAGATGCCTAGCCTCAAACTCAGGACTCACTTTATCATTAGCTAGAACTCTCTGGGGTGTTGTGAAACTGAGTTGGCGTGATATGGAGTCTGGCTTTTCACAGTTAAATAACTCTTGGGACCCTTTTCTATACACAGTTACAGCGTTAGGATTCTACTTTAATTCTCATGATTCTGTTCAATGGAATCCTGGGGTTGGTGGTTTGGGGAAAGACATTTATTATTCTCTGTCAGAGAGTTCTGATGAAACTACAAACTCCATAATTCCATAGAATCATAGATTTCATAGAACAGAACCATGGCAATTAAAGTAGCATCCTAGCACTATAACTGTACAGTGTGAGAGGGTCCTTAGTTATTTTCTAAACCATAATGATATCTTACTAGAGGGGAAGAGTAATTCAAATAATCTGTCGCTATACCAAAACAACTTTCAGCTTTGGGTATTATGGATCTTGAGTTAGAATGTATGTATGGACTTGATGTTTAGCCTCAGGCAGCAAAATATCCTGGGCTGGCCATGCTCAAACCTAATGCATGAATGGAATAGAAAGAGTTGGTCACTATCAGGTCTAGTTAAGCCCCCAGGTTTTTTTTCCCCTTTGAGGGCTTTGGCTCTGTTTCAAAGAAGCCTAACATAAAGCAAGTAAGCAGATGGTGAAATTTACTTATCTGATCACTTTCTCTTCATGCCAAGCAAAGAACATACACACTTCTGAACTGGCCTCTGTAGCTGTGCCTTGGATGGTGGTTTGATCTTCAGGAATTAGCGAGTGAAGCTTTTCATAGAAAGGAGATAAACGTGACCGCCTGCTAATTGTTACAGATCAAGCAACTGTGAAAAGCGCAACCACGGGTTCAAAAATTGGTCACCGTACTTGCCCTAAATATGCTCCAGGCTTTCCTTGTTGACAGGTGAATTTAATTATTGTGGCTAGAGTGCTGAAAAGCATGTATATAAGCAGGAAACAAAAAGGAGACAAGCTCCATGTGCTAATAGGTGATTAATTGTCTATTCTTTTAAAAAGCCCAACGTGTTTTGGCTATAAGCCTGCCTGTTGTAAAGGGGATAGAACAGGACCAAGAAAAAAAATTAGTAACCTTAGGCTCACTGATACTAGTTCTCCAGTCATGGTTAAGATATGTGGCATCTGGGACCTGGATATAAGGGCAGGACTGAAGGACATTTGTCCATGTTTTGTGGGACAAGACCTAGCTTGTGAAGAAGGCAAGGGTGGTATGGGGGCTGTTACTAGATGCAGAAAGGAAGAAGGTAGCTCAACAGGATACAGTGGTAGGTCAGGAAGTATATGCAGCAGAGCCTCTGTCAGCAGCAGCTGCCTACGCTCAGCCTCCTTCTAGCCAGTGCTTACAGCTCTTCAACTGCATGACATGCACGTCCACCCGGCTCTATATAAATGTGTTGTTATTTTCTGTCTCAAGCTCTGTAGTTGAATACTGAGAGGGGATTACTGCTCTTGGTGAATGAATGATGTAGCCTCATGATGTGCTGTCACTATGTATGGATTCATTGCTCTGTGTGGTATAGGGAAGAAAAAGAATATGCCTGGACGTCCAGCTGGGGTGTAAAAATATACGGGCGGATCTGGAGGAGAACTGCCTCGTGTCCTTTGGAGCGTGTTTTATGTACATAATGGAACTGATTGGGTGAATGACAAGGGAGAGGAAACTGCCCTTCTATTTGTCTCTTTTGCAGTCTGATTCCTTGCAATCATCTTATGTAACCTAAAGTGAACTCCCCTCCCCATCTTCCCTTTCCCCTTCTTTGCTCACATATGAACCCCCCCCCCAAAAAAAACACTTGCTCAAATACTTGGCAAATTTGAGTTTAGTCTCCTCCATCTGATGCTTTTGAGAGGTGTTGGACTACAGTTTCCACAATCCACAGCCAGCCAGCAGGGCTGCTAGGTTTTCTTTATGAGAATTGTAGTTTAATACTTCTGGATGCCTTCAGGTTGGGAGAAGCTGCTTTAACTGTGATAAAGTTCAATTGTAGATGTGCACCCTCTATGTCTAACAACACGCTCTCATTTTATAGTCAAATTATAACCTTGTTCAAAAAAAGACTTGGGGCATTTTTATACTTGTTACCAAAAGATACATTGCTTTATGGGCCACAAATGAATGATGTTACTGCAGGAGAGGATCTGGAAAAGGAACTGAATGGGTTCCACAGGCAGGGCGGGAATTGAATGGGTTTCACGGTGGCATTTGGAATTGTTTGAAACAAAAACGTTTTGTTTTGTTTTTTTGGCCTCTTCTGCCATAATGATGTATTGATTCTCAGACTGTTCAGCACCTAACATGGTGAGAGGCCTGACTGACAAAAGACATTACTGATCTCTAGCTCTATACAAATGTAAACTCATATGGATTATGATCACCATGTAAGCTGAAAGGCCGCAAGGATGTCTCATGGAAATACAGAAATTAAACAGTCAGATAAATACTGTTTTTCCATTGCCGAAGACAAAGAAATGACTTTTAAGCACTTGAGACAAGAGTGCAAGGATAGCTTCGAACCGACTCAGAAGCTGAGAAACTGTAATTCAAATCAGACTATTGTGATTGATTTGTAAATCTGGCACCTTTTCTTTAACTGAATGTATGTGTGTACAACAGCTGAAGAGTCCATATTTGTATCCTTTGTTTATGTATCCCGCAGAAATAGAAAACAACAATTTAACTAAATGTATTTTTTTAAACAGTGATTTATTGTTGAAAAATCTGTTTGACTTAAATTGAAATTTCAGCATTAATGTAATCACAAAATTAAGTTATTACTATGCTATTCATTAATTAAATGTGAGACACTAATAAAGAGTCAAACAATTTTACATTTTTCCTATGCTTCTTTACCCAAAGACTAGTTCCTCTGAATTTTTGAAAAACTCTTTGCTCTTTGTCCATCCTACAGTGCTGGAGAATAATCGTGTTTGGGTCACAAAGTCCAAACCACATATTTTATTTCATGATTGGATTATCATTTAACTGATGCCAAAGTTGAAAGATTGTAAACCAACAAGCAGTAAGCACAGCTTGGAACAGACTGATCTTTGTGTCTATGGTCCTGCAGTGTTCTACGTCAGACTCATAGAAGCTCTTTAAGTTCTCAAGAAACTGAATTTTGAAGCTCTTAACCGAGTGGCTTTTCTTGGTTCTACATGGAAATTAGTAAACTGAAGAAAGATATGTACTGAAGAGATGATATCATAAGAAATGGAGAGAAGGAAAACAAGAGAAAGGGAGTCGATAGGGTGAATGAGAAATGGGCTTTTCAAAAACTCACACTACTGCTTCCTGTTTTTATCAAACTCAAAACAATCATGGGATCAGGGGGAGTAAAACTATTTATGGTATTTTACAGCTTCATTCTAGTAAGCTGTTTAGTGCAAGTATTTAACTTAAATTTAAGTGTCAATATAATATAATATAATATTATTTATTTATTTATATCCCGCCTCTCCATACGGATCGAGGCGGCGAACAACTTACAAATAGCATGTATTTCAAAACATTTCTATACATGCCCCCAACAAGGGATGTAAGGCTGAGTCAACCTTGGAACCCGGCAGGATCAAACTCACAACCTTGTGACTTGTGGCTTGCAGTACTGGCATTTAACCACTGCTCCACCAGGGCTCCTTGGATCTTTAGTTGACTAATTTCCATGTAGATCCAAGAACATAATAGCTCAATTCCCCCTTCTAACGTGAACAAAAGTGAACTCTCTCTCTCTCTCTCTCTCTCTCTCTCTCTCTATATATATATATATATATATATATTTAATTAGCATCAAAATGCACTAACCCTTTTCTATTAAAGTTTCTATCTCTGGTCTCCACAATGGAGTAAGAAGATCTTAACATCTTAGTAGTTTACTTAATAGACAATTTTGCAGAGTTAGTTGATCGCCTGAACTGCATTTACTGAATGGCTTCTGGTCACAGGCTATATGCATACAACGATTTTTTCCCCATGAGGATGAAATTCAGTCAAAGTCAAGCATGTTCCATTAATATTAGAGTTATGAACTTAATAAGCTAGATGCAACTGACAATTACTAATATCAGCCTCTGGATTCCAAGCAGCACTCAGAAAAATAACGTTTTTTGGACTATAACTTCCAAAATCCTCTAGCTAATGGCTTCTAGAAATTGTAGTCCTCAAAAGTGACTTTTCTAGGATCTGCAAGT
Source organism: Ctenosaura bakeri (assembly GCA_948474755.1). Lineage (NCBI taxonomy): Eukaryota > Metazoa > Chordata > Lepidosauria > Squamata > Iguanidae > Ctenosaura > Ctenosaura bakeri. The sequence goes on from CAOLHI010002202.1 coordinate 250,907, forward strand.
ATATGTGCGTGCATATGTAACAGAGACACAAACTTGCATTTTTTAGATTGGGTATCCATACAGCCTATATTATCAGTGCTCTTCTTTAACTGAATGCTTTGTGTTTTGCAGGTATTGCTGGGACTCCAGTGACATTCAATGAGAATGGAGATGCTCCAGGCCGCTATGATATCTACCAGTATCAGATCAAGAATGCCACACCTGAGTACAAAGTTATTGGGCACTGGGCTGATCACCTGAACTTAAAAGTAAGCAAGCTCTTAGCTTGATTGTAGCTTTACTTAAATCTAAAGAGACAGCCTGTAAAAGTGCCTTCTTCTGAAGTTCCAATCTTTTAATTAGAAAAGAACAGAGCTGTACTCATGAAAGAGTCCAGCATAAAGGCCCTTGTCAAAATGGGCTGATTTTTTATTCCTCTCATCTGTATGTAGGCATCAAAGAGATCATCCAATGAGGTCTTTAAAATTCTTTACCATTGGTTTCTCTCTGATCTGGACTGTTCAGTGCAACCTTCTAAGTTCTAAGTCACTACTCATGGCAGAGTCTCAATGGAAGAGAATTCATACTCCTTTTATCCCTCCATTTGAATCTAGTGCTTTATCTTAGCAGATGGCTCTCTTTGGCCCTCTATCCATTTCACGAAGCTGAATTGCAGTAGAGACACTTGACTTTCAGCAAGTGAAATCCAGACAATGAACACTATGGAATTCTGGGTTGGTATAAATTTTCATTTTGGCTGTAATGATAAGTTGGCTGAGTGTAATACTTCCTTTCTCCCCTCACCCACCCCAAAGAAGGCTAGCAAACAGCGTGAGAACAAATCAGGTAGTGTAGTTCACAGTGGAGGAAAGAATTGTGGGGAAAGATTTAGATACAAATCATGGCATCACTGAGGCATAACTAGCTGCAGGACTAGTATAGCTGGTTTAGGCTTGATTGGCAATATCATTTGCAGTGAGTTTATGTTCTCTCTCTTTCTATCTCTCTGTGTATGTGCCTTGGCTTTGCTTGTCAACTTAGAATCATAGAATCATAGAAATGTAGAATTGGAAGAGACCACAGGAGCCATCCAGTCCAACCCCCTGCCATGCACTCCCGACAGATGGCCATCAAGCCTCTGCTTAAAAACCTCCAAGGAAGGTTTGGAGACCCTATGAATTTCCTAGGTTTTCCTCTCTGCTGTACCAGGCTGCCATTGCAGAGTGGGGAGGGTGAGTGTCTAGACCTCAGTTAGCAGAGTTGCTATAAGTTCAGGGCATGAGTGCTATAGATTTTCAGAGGTATAAGATTGAATTAGAGGGTGCAGTGAGTGTCACTGGATGCAGTATAGATTGTACTGGGCAGTAATGGACTGGATGAGAGTGAATGAATTGAAGCTCAATCCCAAAAAGACAGAGGTCTTCCTGGTAAGCTGAAAAACAAATCAGGGAATAGGGATTCAGCTTGAGCTGGATGGTGTTACACTCCCTCTGAAAATTGAGTATACTCTTGGACTCAGTCTGGACACTCAAGTTTTTATGGTGGCCAGGAATGCCTTTACACAGGTAAAACTAGTGTGTCAGTCAAAAAATGTCCTAGAAATGTTTGAGTAGCCACTGTGACATGTTCCTTGACTACAGACTATTAGAATTACTGTAAGGCTTTGTAGGGCTGCCTTTGAAAAGTGCTCAGAAACTGCTTTTGGCCCCAAAGCTGAAGCCAGATTGGTAATTTTGGCTGACTACAGGGAGCATATAACTCTCTTGTTGCAACAGCTCTACAGGCTGCTGATCTGTTTTCAAGTACAATTCCAAGTGTTGGTTACAACCTATAAAATCCCATATGGCTGAAGTCCAAGCTATCTGAAAGATCATGTCTTTCTGTATGATCCTTCCCAGACTCTTAGATCTTCAGGACAAGGCCTTTTCTTGGTCCCACCTTCTCAGTCTAGTCTTTCAGAAACTCAGGGAGGAGCTTCTCAGTGGCTGCTCTCAGGCTTTGGAACTACCTCTGGCTCCTTCCTTGCTGTCCTTCTGTTAGCAAGTGAAAATGTTTTTGTTCCAACAGGCCTTTAGGAATTCTCTGCCAGGGCTTTTAATGGTTTTAATTTTACTGATTTTTTTTAAAAAATCTTTAAAGATGGATTTGTTTTAAACAGTTTTATTCTATAGATAGTTTAATTAAATCTTAACAATAATTTTTCATATGTGTTTGCTTCTTCATCGTAAGTGCTCTTAATTGGATTTGTTCCTCACCTCTGAAACAGAACCAAGATTTCTGGATGCTTTTGTGTGTTGGGACAGGAATCCAACCCTGGCTTTGGCCTAGCTCCTATTCTTCTGATTCATGTTGGCTAGCAAGATTCTTGCTGTTTCTCTCTCTGTTCTTCTTGCTCTCTGTTGCAGATGGAGCGGCTGCATTGGCCTGGGGGTGGCAACCAAGTGCCCACCTCAATCTGCAGCCAGCCATGTAAACCAGGAGAAAGGAAGAAGCTGGTGAAGGGCATTCCCTGCTGCTGGCACTGTGAGCGCTGTGACGGTTACCAGTATCAGCAGGATGAGTTTCACTGCAAGGTGTGTCGCCTCAGTGAGCGACCCAATGAGAACCACACTGGCTGCATCCCCATTCCCATTGTCAAACTTGAGTGGAGTTCCCCTTGGGCTGTGGTGCCAGTCTTCATTGCCATTGTGGGCATCATTGCCACCCTCTTTGTGGTGGTGACGTTCGTTCGTTACAATGACACCCCCATCGTCAAGGCCTCGGGTCGAGAGCTCAGCTACGTGCTGCTGACAGGCATCTTCCTCTGTTATGCCACCACTTTCCTGATGATTGCTGAGCCTGACTTGGGCACCTGCTCCTTGCGGCGTATCTTCCTGGGGCTGGGCATGAGCATCAGCTATGCTGCCTTGCTGACCAAAACCAACCGCATTTACCGTATCTTTGAGCAGGGCAAAAAGTCAGTCAGTGCCCCACGCTTCATCAGCCCTGCTTCCCAGCTGGTCATCACCTTCAGCCTCATTTCCCTGCAGCTCTTGGGGGTCTGCATCTGGTTCATTGTGGACCCCTCTCACTCCATCATTGACTATGAAGACCAGCGGACTACAGACCCCGCTTTGCCCGGGGAATCCTCAAGTGTGACATTTCTGACCTGTCCCTCATCTGTTTGCTTGGGTACAGCATGCTGCTTATGGTGACCTGCACTGTGTATGCTATAAAGACCCGTGGGGTTCCTGAGACCTTTAATGAAGCCAAGCCCATTGGGTTCACCATGTACACTACCTGCATCGTCTGGTTAGCCTTCATTCCCATCTTCTTTGGGACATCACAGTCAGCAGAGAAGGTAATGGAGATGGGGTGAGGGCAGAAGGGGATATAACTTACATGCTTGTTCTCCTTTTTTCTTAGAGGTGCTGGTGATGAAATACAGCCGGTATGTGTGAATTTGCAATTGTATTATTTCTGCATTTGTCTAGGATTTCCTGCACTATTCTCTTTTCCTTTCTTTTGTTCTTGCTTTCCTCAGCTTTTGTTTGCCACTGTTTTCCTCCCTTCTGTGGGTACTTCTCTTTATTTTCCTGCCTGAATTCCCTTGCCCTTTTCTTTCTATTCCTACTTCATTATGGTTTCTTCAATCTTTTCCTCCATTTCCATAGTATTTGGTTCATCTGGAAAATAGGCATTGTGGACTATTAAATACCTGTAACACATATCTCTAACAGATCTGTGATCCATAGGCTGATAGTAGAACATTTTGTGCTTCTGTCACTACAGTGCACAAGTACGTAATTTAATATCAGGCACACAGTGCAACATCTGAGAAGCCAAAACTTTGCACAACTTTGTTTTGTTCTTCAAAGCCAGGGTTGTAACTCCTATGGCTGAGAAATACTCTTAAAAAAACATCCTGGTGAGTTCTCAAACATTTGAAGAAGACTCTGTAAGGCTTAGGTATTCAGAGGGTGGGGCTTCAAGGTTGGCAAAAACAGAATAAAATAAATCACACCAGACAAGCAAACGTTTGCAATTTTTTCTTAGTTTTGCTACTCTTAATGCAGAATTTGTGTTTTGCTTTGTATGGAACACAGATGTACCTAGCCATATGGAGAAAACAGTTTGTTTTTAGACTGATAGGGGTAAACAGTAGCAGAAAGACTGAAAGAACAAGAGAAGAAATGTGCACACATTCTTGGGTCCTGAAGCTCCTTGCTTTTCTGGAGTCCTGCTGGCATATTTAGATTTCCATAGTTCTCTCTCTCATTCCAGCTTCCTGAAGAATAATAATTTGAGTCTTTCCTGTTGCCATTACACAAGATGCAGAGGAATTGTGATGAAATAATTTGGCTGCTTTCCAGACTTCCCTTGGGTTATTTCAGGTTTTATTGCTGGCAACAGCGGCCCCAAAATGCATTTATAAACATGTAAATGATGTGGTGTGTGAGAATGAATGCAGCAGAGAAGGGAAGCAACATGGCTGGAGGACAGGTGCTGTGTTTGATTGCAGCAACTGGAGGTGCATCTCTGTGCATCTGCAGATCCAGCACTCAGAAACCCTGACCATCCAGGCAAGCTGTTAACTGTTGCAATCATTCAGGATGCTTGAAATGGCAATATACTCTTGGTAAGAGCTACTGCCATCTGTAAGGCTGCTGAAACCCAGTGCCAAAGTTGTAACTGCTGTAGCAATCTGTGGTTTCTAATGGTTTTGTCACTCATAGAGGAAAGTGTAAGCTAACTGGGGGCATGGCTCAGGGGCCTTGTGCTTGTAAGCCTGGGATATTCTCCACTCTGCTGTGGGTTTTTTGGCTGGCATTTAGTGCTCACAGACTGGAGGTGAATTTGAGTGCTGAATAGCATTTCCCAGACTTTAATTGCTCTTGAAAGAATAATGAAAGAAATTGCACTGCTCTTTTCCCCACAATGTGTTGGTAAGCTAAAGTCCTGACCCTCATACGTAACACATTTTCTGTGTATCTCTATGTGGTTTGGTGTGTTCCTCCTTGTTTCCATCTAGTCAATACAGATAATAAAATATTCTGTCCCTGCCAGGAAGGCTCACAGCATTACATCATTTGGTATAGTGTCCCCACTCACGGAATAGCCCCTAGCTGTTGTTGGACTACAGCTCCCATTGACATCAGTAATAATTATCAGTAGTCATGGTTGATGGGAGGCTGTCATGCAACAACATCTTCCCTACTGTCTACTCATTCTCAGTCCACTCTACAGTCAGCTCAGAATGTCATCCATACCACATATTTATTTCAAATTATTGTGTATTAAATAAAACAATGTACTAAGGTATTGTGTATTGCATATAACTGCATAGGGAGGAGTCAAGGACAATTCTATGAAATAGCAGTGTCATGGAGTGCAATCCATTCAAACATTTCTTTACCCCTACCCCACGTAATCCTTACTGAAATGAAGAGAAGCTCCACAAAAGACCTACCATCTTGTTATGTAGCTTCTCTTCCTTCCAACATGATCTCCAGTGGAGAGCCTCCTGGAAGATTTCGACAATGGGTCATATCTGCTTTGTCTTGAATTCTGATGCCTTTAATGACATCCCAGATCTGTCACTTATGAAACCATCTCACCTTACTTTGTTGTAGGAGCACCTACATATTTTTTTTACACATGTAGGATGCATGACAATTTACATGTGTATTCCATATGATACAGATTTTCTTTTTTGGGTTGATGTATGGATTAAAGTTGGACGTCTGGCATTAAAAATATGTTTCAGGACTAGACCCTGTTTAATGCCACCTCTTTTCTTGAACTTACCCACAATAGAAAAATACCTGACCTAAAGAACTAAAAAAATTATAGTCTTGTTATCGTTTTTGTAGATAAGGAGTTTCTATAGAGGAGAAATGAGGTGAAGGAATCTTGCTTTATTTTCTGTATCTTCTGGCTTCCCAGAAGAAGGACTTGGTGGCCTGCTCTCAGCTGAGCTTGGTTGCCACCAGTGGAGGTGGCTAAAGGTTAGTGCTATAACTGCAAGTTCAGTGGATGCTGGATGACTCAAGCATCAGTGAATTCCATATGACTCTTCAAACTTTTAAGTCCCCTTAACCTGTGGCTGCCTGAGCAATGTGCTGACTGAGTGAAAAATCAAGGCATTCCATTCCTGATTGTCTATAGGCATTGTCCACTGAGTGTTTGCATTCCGCTGAGAAAGAAAAAGAAAAGAAGACACCAGTGCAGAAAATAACTGAAGACAAAGCTTCTCTAATGCATTGGAAATATTTCTTATTAGGCCAATGCATTCTGAGGGAAGAATCTTTTTCGGGGACACTGATCAAGCAAAACAACCCTTCTAGTGGAGATGATACAGAGTAGTAATAATAGAGGCTTCTTTAGTTTGACTAATGCCCCTGTCAGCAGGGCTGGCCCATGACATTTTTCTGCATGAAGTGAAGAACCTTCATTGTATTGTACAGAAAAAAATAGGACTGGCAGTTGGATTTTACTTCAAACATTGCTGATGGGACAGTGTCTTCCCCAAGGCAGCATGCTAGCTTTGGGGGGTACAGGAAAGACTATGAAGCACATACTTTTCTGCCAGAGGGAATACCCAGGAAGGTTCGGAGGGGACAGCCAAAGGCTGTTGCTGCTATCCCATTTTGCTGCCTGAAGCAGTTAGGCCACGCTTATGGACTGTAATTTAACTCTGCCTAATCGTAGGTCTGGACTTCCTTGTCATTTCTGGGATTTAGTTTTGCAGGGTAATAAAAATTCAGTTGGATATAGATGGATTGAGGCAGAGGAACAAGGGATAAGAAGGACTGGCCTGCATTTTGTTGCTAATCCCAATAGGTTGTTGAACAATTTGGTGAGTCAACATAGTTGATTCAATGATTCTCTTGTAGTTGAGAGGAAGTATAGGATCCAGGTTATGGTGAAACAGCAGGCTGGCAAGGTTAGGGCATTCAGGCAGGAGCTAAGGGTAGCCAAAGACTAAAAGTGGGGCAGAGCTAGTCATAGATGACTTGGAGGTGAGATACTGACTCAAGCATTCCAGACAGGGGAGTCATTATTGCAAATCAAAATAACAGCCATTTCTGGCTGAGAAGTTGACTTAGAAGGAAAGGAAAGGTTAGAAGGAAAGGTTTTAGAGTATCTGGAAGTTGGCTGACAGCCTGCAAGCCAGTAGTGTAGTTGGAGAATGCCTTTGACACACATAGCCCAGATTGTCTGGCTGTTAGAAGACCCAGAGCATTCGTAGTATGAGCTTGTATTCTGAAGGCACTGATTCAAGACCTCCAGGTTTCATACAGCCCAAGGAGAATGATTATTCAAAATGTATTTGGCCTAATTTAACACATCTATGTCCATACCCACATACATTTCAACACACTTATGAGCTTTTCCTGGAGATCCCCAGCTCTAATAATAAAGAAATTACAATTTGTGATGTTGTGAAGCCTGGGCAAGCAGAGCTGAAACCTCAGGAATTTTGATTAGCAGGTGCTATAATATCATCTCTCTCATCCCTCACCCATTAGACTATCCTGTTCTTTCAGGATTTAGTTGGAGAGTAAGTGGATTTTCCCAGCAATATTACACTGTTGCAAGCTATCTATATTCTAACCTGAAGCATTTGGGAGAAGCTTGCTGTTAAGTGACTTTACAAAACACCTATTCGTCATGGACACAGAAATGGAAATTGTTCTTTTTAGTATAGGTCAACATAGTGGCCTGCATTTTTTGTCTGTCCTTCTGGATGTTGAAAAAGAATTGTCATGATGAAGGCCTGTACTCAAAATTTACCTGCAATACTATTGCTGTGCCTTTTGCTTTTAGTGCCTCTGTTGTTCTGCATTCTGCTAGTGTTTTCCTACTGATTAACTGGATGTTAAATTCCTTAGGAAAACACCCTTTCCTGTCCCTGTTGTGTACACACACACACTGGCTGGTTTACAGTGCGATCCAGCATTATTCAGCAGCACCACACTAATTCAGTCCTAATGTTTCCTCCTGCTCACTCTGGCCATCCCTGTGTTGTCAATTGGAAATCTGGCCAAGAAGAGACCTTCCATTCCCTTTCTGAACTGTGGACTTCCTCACTCAAGCTCTCTGTTGCTGTGATTTTAATTAGCACTTGGGTGTATTGGCAACACTGAACTCCTGTGACAGATTCCAGTGTAAAAGGAGGGGTGGTACATGCTGTAGCAGGGCTAGCAAATGAAAAAAATTCCATCATTCTGGGCACAAGCTCTCCAGGGCCTTGTCTTTAGTGGCAGATCAGGTTATGCTAGAATGTGACCCAGAGGAATCATATTAGCTAATCCAATGTTAAACACAACTTGGCAGGCAGTAGGGAAAGGAAGCGGATTAAGCTTGATTCACAGCTGGTGTTGATCAGCTTAAAACTATAGATTGTGTTGCCCATTTTGGCCCTAGTAAGAATATGTCCCTTCATGCTCTATTAGCAACACAAAGAAAGGCATTATTTTGGTCCCTGAGCATCCCTGACCTAACATCTCTTGACATCCATGTAAACCTGTGGCAAATGCAAGTGTATTAAAGAGGATGTAAAAGTGGCCCAACTGGCACTATCTAGCCTGTGTACGAGGGCAAATGATTCTGCAACTCCCAGAATGGCCATCCTGGATGAGGAATTCTGAGTGGTAATACGGAAAGTGACTTTTCAAACTCTGGTTTGGGCTTTTAAGGAGTTCTCATGCCAACCTTATACAAAGGATAGATGGAAATGGGGGAAATTGTCTTTCTCCAGTCTCTGATGCTGTAGTGGTAATTTTTTGTACACCTTAGTCTCTTATGGTGTGTTGGATTATAAGCCTACTCATAACCTACACAGAATCAAGTGTACAGTTTATCAATCACTTCTTGTCTGCAGAGAGGGGTGAGCAACTGTGGGTCTCCAGATCTTTTTAGACTGCTATTCCTATCATTCCTGATCACTGGTAATGCTGACTAGGGCAAAGGGAGTTGTGGGCCAAAAACAAAAAAGTTGGTGTATTTTTTTGCTACTGCATCAAGATTTTTCCAACATTGTTTTCAATGATGCATGTCTCTCTGCTTCAAGGAAAAATGGGAGGGTTTTATTCCCTGTAAAACAAATGACCAGAATTCAAAAGACTGTGCTACTTTTTCTTCCCCTCCCACTGAAGAGAATCCTGGATTTCTGTTTCTCAAGCTGGAGCTTCCCAAAGTGATGTAGAAATTAGTCTAGAGGTCCTAAATAAGATGAAAGCTTTTCCCTCTGCTAAGTGGTACTTCAGAGGTCATTCTTTGCGTTGTGGAATTTACTACTGAAGCATCTGTGTGCCTGTATGACTGTGATCATGCTGTAGTGTGCACAGAACTTGGGAAATTGCTTTGGAAAAGCAATTAGTTATAGTTTCAAGGCTTCCAAGGGCTTCCAAAAGTAGATAGTTACCGTTATAGCTGCAATTATTTGAAAGTCATTCTTTATATCACTAAAACACCAAAGTCAGAATCATCCATGCCATAGTATTTCCTCATTCTATGAGTGGTTGTGAAAGCTGGGCAGTGAAGAAAGTTGACAGGAAGAAAACTCATGTGAAATATGTTGTAGGAGGAGACTTCTATAGATATCATGATCTGCTAAAAAGAGAACTGAATGAATCCTACAACAAATCAGGTCCGAATTCTCCCTAGAGGCCAAGATGGCAAACAGAGATTGTTGTAATTTGGACGTGTCATGAGATGATGTGACTCATTAGAAAAGATGGTAATGCTTGTTAAAATGGAAGCCAGTAGGGAAAGAGAAAAACTGTATTACAGTTTTCAATCAACAAAACCACAACACTGAATTTGGAAGACCTGATCAGGGCTGTCGCTGATGGAAGCACATGAATGTTTCATATTCATGGGGTTACAGTAATTATGCTGAATGACTCACCGTTCGGTGCTCTTGTGGGTCAGGACGTGAGGGGCTGCTGGGCGGCTTCTCCTCGCCGGTGTGGTTGCAGCGGCCATGTTTTTGGGCAGGCACGTCCTCTTTGTCTAAGGGTCAGCCAATGAATTCAAGGCGCCTGGCTTTGAATTCATTGGCTGACTGAAGGGGGGGCCTGGAAGGAGCTTGTGGGTCTCCCTCAGGTCCGCTCCCTCAGCATTTAGCTAAGGCAAGCTCCAGTGGCACACCAGTCCTGCCTTGACGGCACTTGGGGTTGGACCTCCAGAGTGGTGGCAGAGCTGGTGGTGTGGCAGTGGCAATCCCAGAACTGCGGAGGAGGCAGTGGTGGCAAGCCCTGCACCAGTACCCAAGACATGGGGAGGCATCATCTCAGCAGTCTCTGGAGTTGATCACTTAAAAGCCCCTCTTCAGGGCTAATTGGCTGAAATTGCTAGCGCGAGCATGCTTTTGGGACCTGGGACCTTGTTAGCCTGGTGAGACACCCAGTGGGGTGGGCAGCCCCTGTCTCCCCCGCTTCAGCGTGCCCACCCCCTTGGCTGTCTTCCTGGCCACATGTTTTCAGGGGCTTGTTCTTCGGCAGCGTTTCCCTCTTTCGGTGCCCCCCCCAGCCACTGGTGTTGTGTCAGGGTGCAATGCCTTCCAAGAAGTCCAAGGCAACATCAGTGGCAGCGTCTCTGACCAGGAGCCAGGCAGGACAGCCATGCAGAATCTGGACTGAGCTGGCACCAGCGGGCAAGCGGGCCAAGAACAATGGAGCAGCCAGTGGTCCACTTCCACCAGTGTCAGCAGCACCCAGCAGCTCGGTCCCAGAAGGAATCATGCAGTCCTTGGAGAAGCTAGCTGAGAAGGTCGAGTGTCTGGAATCCAGAGCTGTAGCGGGGTCCCTGGATGAGGCTCCAGCTGCACCTCAGCAGCGGGCAGCACGCAGCTCCAGTCGCAGGCAGAAGTCTCCATTGCTCTCCAGCGGCAGCACCAGCAGTGCATCATTGGAGGATGGCACATCCAGCTCCAGTGAGAGGTCCAATTATAGGAGGGGAAAGGGCAAGGGTGTGGGAGGCAGTACAGGGAGGACTCAGACAGCACGGGATCACCAGGTGGGTCTCCCAACCCCGGGGAGAGAAGGCTAGATTACTGGCAGGCCACCACCCACGTGCAGGGGATTCCTGGGATGGGCCATTAGGAGGCAAAATGGGGCTAGCACCGGCACTGCTGACCCCAGCAGTGCTTACGCCAACCAAGGGCAGCTTGGGGGCTTCTGTGCCCAGGCCACCTTTGGCGACCATGAGGACCCACCTGGTATCCACCTTGATAAGAAGACCAGGGAGTGCATTCTCAATGGTTTTTTCCTTGATGTCATCTCACTTCTCAAGCCTGAGGGTGACAAAGGGCACATCCTGAGGTCTGCCAGGAGATGCAAAAAGGAGGGCAAGGAGGCTTCCATCAAGCGCTCTTTCAACAATTGGCTAGCAGGGTACACCGTTTTCATGGGTGTTGTACAGGCAGCTTATCCAGACAAGGGCTGGCATCTCTCCAACCGTTTAGGAAAAATGCATAAGGCATGGGCACTGGAGGCGGATGCAGCTTTCAGGAAGAGGGTGTCCCACAGTGAGTTTGTGTGTTGGGACTTCATCAATCACAAGTTGTGGCTTGTTATTGTGGGATCTCACATAAAAAGCCGAGGTGACGGGCCATGGCTTTTTCGTTGGTCTGGTAAAAAAGATGCCAGGAAGTTTGTCTGTTGGGAATACAACCAGGGGACGTGCCAGAGGGCGCAATGCAGGTTTGAACATTCCTGTGAATCCTGCCTTGGACCCCACTCCAAGCCCTGTTGCCCCTGGCCAGCCTCCAGCCAGCATGGCTCTCGCCCTGGGCAGGCTCCCACTCCAGCAGGTGGCAGAAGGGAGGGGGGCTTCCCAGTCAGCTCCAGCATGCCCAAGCAGTAAAGGTGGGTTGGCCAACACTCTTGTCAGCAGGCAGCCACTTTCATCAGGGAGGGTTTTTTTCACAGGGTTTCAGGATCCCAGCAACTGGTCCTCAGGTAGCATATGTGTCAGGCAACCTCAAGTTGGCCAAGGAACTTCCCAACATTGCTGCAGCCAAAATCGAAAAGGAACACTTGACTGGGAGGGTGGCGGGCCCCTTCCCAGAGCCCCTGTTGCCCGACCTTCAGGTCCCCCCGCCCCCAGGGGATGGTTTCTAAGAAAACTCCGGTGGAATTCAGGCTCATTCATCACTTGTCCTATCCAAGAGGGGCATTGGTAAACAACGCCATTCCCTGGAGTTCTCCTTGGTTCACTATGTTTCTTTTGACCAGGCCATCAAGCTGGTTTGGGCCTGTGGTCCTGGGGCCCTCATGGCTAAGTGCAACATATAATCTGCATTCAGGCTGCTATCCATGCACCCTGATGATCATTGCTTGCTGGGATTCAAATTTAATGGTTTTTGGTATTAGGACAAAGCTATGCTCATAGGATGCTCTGTCAGCTGTGCTGCCTTCAAGGCTTTCAACATGTTCCTCGAATGTGTGGTGGAAGTCAAGTTAGGATCCTCACACTTTACTCATTACCTCGATGATTTCTTCATGGTGGGTAGGGCCAGTAGGGAGGATTGTGCCACCCTGCTGGGGTAGTTCCAAGCACTGGCAGTGGAATAGGGTATCCCTCTGGCACAAGAGAAGACAGAAGGCCCCTCCACTTCTTTGGTCTGTTTGGGCATTCTGCTTGACTCGGTGCGGGTGGTATCCTACTTGCCCCAGGACAAGATGGAAGCCCTCAAGGAGCGGCTCCACCAGATGGTTAATTGCAGGAAGGCCATGCTCAGGGATGTTCAGTCTTTGCTGGGCCACCTCAACTTCTCCTGCAAGTTGGTATTGCCAGGGCGTGCCTTTTGTGCTTGACTGGCAAGAGTCACGAGGGGTGTCCACCCACCCACCCCTGCCACATCCGCATCACTCAGGGCATTAAAGAGGACTTGCATGTGTGGATGTCATTTTTAGACAGGTTCAATGGGACCGTGTTTTGGCAGAACGCACTGGTCCCAGGGGCGGACTTGCAGATCCAATCAGATGCAGCGGGCAGCTGAGGTTTTGGGGTCTACTTCAGGGGGCATTGGTGTGCTGCCAAGTGGCCTTCTGACTGGTCCAGGGCTGGCATTCTCTGAGATCTCACCTTCTTGGAGTTTTTTTCTGATCCTAGTGGCAGTCATCATCTGGGCTGACTTGCTGCACAACAAGAGGGTCTGTTTCTGGTGTGACAACCATGCAGTAGTGTCAGTCATCAACAGACAGTCTTCCAAGTTGAGCCGGGTCATGGGGCTTGTTTGGTGATTCGTATTGGAATGCTTGTCCACTAACATCACCTTTTCAGCCCATTTTGTTCCAGGTTTGGACAATGGAATTGCCGATTCTCTGTCTCACTTCCAGGAAGACAGGTTCCAATCCCTGGCACCAGACGCAGACCCAATGCTGATGCCATTTCCCGAGGAGCTATGGCAGCTTGGGAGCTCTCCATCATGCAGGGAGTAATGCACTCCATCGCCCCTTCTACTGCCCATGCGTACTCCCGGACTGTAAAAAGGTTTTGGAATTTCTGGACAGAGGTAGGATACAAAGACTGGCCTATCCCTGAAGACCAGATTCTCCACTTTATGGCACATCTATGTGACTGGGCGATTGTCTCTGCTCCATGACTGTCCACCTGATGGGCATCTCCTTTTTCAGTAAGGTCAACAGGCTCCCAGACCCGTGTGCCAGCTTCTTGGTCAGGAAGGCAGTGGAAGGATAGAGGCGGCTGCAGCCACGGGCCAAGGACAGCAGTAGGCCTATTTTGTTCCTGCTGTTGAGGAAGATCATGCTCCAGCTCCCAGCAATCTGCAGCTCCTTGTTTGAGTACAGACTTTTTAAAAACTGCATTTGTGACTGCCTTCTTCGGGGCTTTTTGGGTGGGAGAGCTGGTGGCAGGATCCAGGAAGGACCTTTCAGAATGGGTGCTTCAGGTGGAGGATGTTTCTTTCTCTGGCCAGGCGGTGGTCATTCGGGTCAGGTGGTCCAAGTGTGACCAGCCGGCAAAGGGGGCATCTGTCCGCCTCCTCCCTATCCAGTGGGGGAAGTCCTTGTGCCCTGTAAGGGACTTATGCAGGTTCCTTAGCAGATGGCCGGTTGGCCCTGGTCCCCTATTCATTCACAAGGACTGTTCCTTCCTTTCCAGGTTTCAATTTGTAGCTATACTGCAGATGGCATTGAGGAGGCTAGAGTTGCCATCTCCTGAGTTTTGGAGCCACTCCTTCTGCATCAGGGCAGCCACTGATGCGGCAGCTTGCGACTGGCTGACTGGGGACATAAAACGTATTGGGAGATGGAAGTCCGGGGCATATGCAATTTATGTCAGGCCAGGCCTGTGCCTCCCTGGGCATTCATGTCAGTTCTCCTCCCTTTTTTGCACAGGCTGGATTGGTGATCTGGTGCGCCCGTGGCACTCGCAACCTGTGGAGCTGGTCCAGAGGGCAGCCAGCGTAAGTTTTTGCTGGCTACAGTGTGATGGGTTGGCAGAGGCAGACGATGGGGTTTTGCTTGCCTTTTTCGCGGTTGCATGGATATTGGATCTGGGATAGCTGGTTGCTTTGCCACATGGAAGGGGATGTCTTGGGTCCCCATCGGGTTCAGGGATGCATCGTGCAGCAAGTATGCCAAGCTCAAGTGGGCATGCAACAGGCACCCCCTGGTGTTGGGAGTGCCTTGTCCATCAGGTTGGCACTAGGCTCCGGGCCAGTATGGTGGGTTCATGAGTCAACAGGTGGATTGATTGATGCCCGGATCCATACCCATGCATACGCCAACCCTATCTACCTTTGTAGCCAATAAAGTTGTGGCCTTTTTTCTCCAAATTTGTGTCTGCGTTTTATTTGGGCAACCATTGCCCCTGAGCACGCAAGGTGATGGCAAAGAACAACAACAATAAAAAAAAAATCTGTATCAGCTTCTTCCAACTGACACCCTCTAGAAATGCTGGACTAGGCCTCCCAGTGATTCCAAACAGTAAGACCAATAGCTGTGTTGGGTAAGGCTGACGGAAATCAAAGTCTAGCATATCTGAAAGGCAACACATTGGGGTGGCTACTTTCTCAAGCCTGGTTGTTATTATTCTAAGTAACAGTAGCACTCTTTTCTGCTTCTGAAATGTGAGTAAAAGTTGCCTTTTTAAAAAACCTGACTGTTATAAGTTGGTGCCTGAAGTACCAAAAAAAATCCCAGCTTTACTCCTGCCGACTTTACTGTCACTTGAACATCAACAGCAAAGCATGAGAGATCCAGCAACTATACCTTGTGATATTCTTCTTTTATGATTTAGTGAGGTCACAAACCAGTAACTGTTAAAATAACTAAAAGCTCCAAGAGTAACATTTGGAAATTCTCTTGGAGGGCTAATGCAACATCCTAGCCTTCTACAGATGTCCTGTAGAAACCTACCAGAATCTTAAGATCTTCCAGGGAGGGCTTTCTCTTCATCCTGCCACCATCACAGGCCCATCTGTTAAGGATACAGGAGAGAGCCTTTTCAGGGGCTGCTCCCATCTGGTGGAATTTCCTTCCATGAGATGCTAGGTTGGCCCCCTCTCCTCCCTTTTGCCAGCAGCTGTTGTTGCATGCCTTTGAGGCATTTTTGACTTATGGCGACCTTAAGGTGAATCCATCGCAGAGTTTTGTGTGGCTGAGAGTGTGTAATGTACCCAAGGTCACTCAGTGGGCTTCCATGGCTGAGTGGAGAACAGAACCCTGGTCTCTAGGGTTATAGTCCAATGCTCAAACCACTAAACCACACAAGATCTTTTTATTCAAACAGGTTTTTAATGAATAATTGCTTACAGGGAGCTTTTTTTATGAGGTGTGTGTATGTCTGTGTTCTATTTTTGATTTTGTTATGACACACACACACACTTACACTAATAGTTTTAATAAAAATTTTAACTGAGCTTTAATTGTTGTCATTAGGTTTTTAGCTGATCTTATTTTAGCTGCCTTGGGCCCTACATGAGGGGAAAGGCAGCATATAAATGGAATACATGCAAACATATATATTGCAAAAAAAAAAAAAAAGTAAAATAAAAGGGGAAAAAAAGAAAAGGAATTTATTCTAAGCTTGTAGTGTGAGGAATGAGCCCTCTTATCCACAGAATATCTAGCAAAATCTGTGACTCTTTCCATTTTTTTGAAAAAGGTTCTGGTCAGGCCCAGAATCAGCAGTCAGCATAGCTGGACAGCTGTGAATCAATGAATGGGCAGGAAGCCTGCTGCCAGCTGTAGACTTCGGTATCATCTGTAACCAGAGTTTAGAAAGGTTACATTTTGGGATTATAGCTCCCAAAATCCCTCAGCCAGCATTGCCACAGACCATCCTGGCTGGGGGATTCTTGAACTTATAGTCCAGAAAGATAATGTTCCCAAGCTCATGTACTGAGAGGAAGCAGGTTCACAGTCATCTGGCCTGCCTCCAGTTATTGACCTGCTTGCTGGCCAGGGAGTCTGTAAATGTCAGAAGGGTGCTGGTGCATAAAGCAGTGACCTTGTGTAGGGGGGATATTGATTTGATACCTACACAGGATCCATTCTCTCTGTCACTGAATATGTGGCCAGTGAGCATGTCTGGTACTGGTAGGATTGGTCTGAGGCCCAGTCTTTTCTCTCAACAGAAGAAGAGTGTTCATTCAGATACTCTTAACTTCAAGAGATCGTTAGGTGATTATTTCTCCATTGGTTCCCCTCAAAAGATAGTTGTTAACATGTCTGCACTTAAGTTGAGTGCCACCCTCAGGCCAGCCCTGGTGAAGCTGCTGTGAAGGAGTATTAGGGCAAAATGCAAAATACTTCCTCTGTCCAAAATGTCTTTTTGTTTTAGGCCATTCCCGCACTACACTGTAGTGCTATTTAGGGAGGGGCCTTTAGAATTCTCAGCCAGAGAGCTCTTTGGCCTCAGTAAACAACAAACCCCAGAATTCCGCAGGATGTTGAAAGTGGAATAGTAGCACTATAACAGTGTAGTGCAGAAATGCCCTTAGTTTTCTTATTGGGCAAAAGCCCAGGATGTCTCTGTCCTCACTGGTCGTCTTCCTTTGCTGTTCAATCTGGGGTGAATTGAAGTGGCGCCCTCTGAAACTGCAGAACTCAAAAGCTAGCAGGCAACTGTGAAAAACAACCAATTTTACTCATACATTTAATAATATGTGGCTTTTAGGATTCTGTGTAAAAGAATGGAATGAAATGTTCTCAATGGCTCTGTGTATGTGTGTGTGTCTGTTTCTGGGTGTCTGTTATCCTTTAGGAGTGTCATTTTATGAACAGTGTGGGTGAGATACAATCTCCAAAACGAAAAATAGAGTCTGATATAGTAATTATCTGTTTCTCTGTAGTATCTATGGTATCTCTGCCTCGTTTCTATATTGTCTCTGTGACACTCAGCAATCTGATGTTTTCAAAAGAACTGCACTCTAAATATGCCCCTGATGTACACAGCTTTTACAGATTCAACTGCAGCTTTGGGAAAATCTCAGTCATTAAGAGTCATTCATGTCACTCAGGAAAGGAGGTTTTCAGTGGATATTAAAATGAGAGGGTGTATGTGTGTGATGGATTTGGGTCTCTCTTGAAGCAATTGTGCCCTGGGATTCCTAATCCTAGATATGTAAACTGTGCCATTATTCACAGCTTCACTGTGTTCGCAGTGGTGAATACAGATGTGTCAAACTGAACCAAATAGAAACAGAAAGAATATTGACTGTTACTCATTGCCTGGCTGAAAAATGGTCTTCCTGACACTTGGGAAAATCAGTCAGGAAGAAT
Source organism: Ctenosaura bakeri (assembly GCA_948474755.1). Taxonomy (NCBI): domain Eukaryota; kingdom Metazoa; phylum Chordata; class Lepidosauria; order Squamata; family Iguanidae; genus Ctenosaura; species Ctenosaura bakeri. Next base: position 268,627 of record CAOLHI010002202.1, read on the forward strand.
GATACAATGAAGAAAGTTTTATAGAGTTTCTGCCTGGCAAACATCCTAAAATGTTCCAAGAAATTACTCTGCATAGAAAGACGTGGTTCTTCATATGTTGGGTTTTGAACAAAAATACTGTTTCTGTACAGCCATATATGATTTTTGTTCAATATTGCTACTGTTTTTAAAAAAAGGCAATCTTGTACAACAAAAATCTTGCACTAAAAACTTGTCCAGAAAACCCAACAGTCATTCACCAAAAACTAGCCACATGGCTTTATACTGCAAGACTGCTGTTTTCTGTGCACAGTTTTTGTTGTAAAAAGATAGCTGTTTTCTTTGCAAAAAACACCAATCTTGCGAACAACAATAGGCTGTCTGGAAACAGTGCCTGATGTGTGAAAACCATATGCATTTCTGTGCAGAATAATTTCCCCAAACACTTTGGGAGTTGTAATTTCAGGGAAAGAGTTGCACAGAAATCGTTTTCTCTACAGCAAAGAGTATGTGAATATGAAATAACTGAATATTAACATCTCTACTATCAAAAGGGTATGAAACTGGCAAAACCACCTCTGAAGATTCCTTGCCTAAGAAAACCTATGAAATTCATGGGGCACCATAGGGTGACAAGCAACTTGAAGGCACATGTACATACAAACATGCACCTCTATGTGGGGAAAATGTGTCAATAAACTGGTATTTGTTGCTGTAGTTCTTGGGATTTTTAAAAAATATCCACACAACATTTTTGTTGTTCCAAGCTATTGCCTGGCAATTCCCAACACCAGCTACATTTTATCCATATCCTTGTGTGGATTTCTTTTTAATTCTGAGCCATATTAGAACAAAAATGTACCTTTCCTTTCTTCTCCTTTCTGGCCCTTTCCGCACCAGGCAATTAGAACGGGGCAGTGCGTCCTCTCATGGAGGTCGTCTGCACCTTGGAGTGGACCAGGAGCGGACTACTACCAGAGACCCGCACCTCAGTCTGCTCCAAAATGACCCCAAGAGGTCCTCCAGCGTGTTTTTGAAAGACCGGAAAAAACAGGTCTTTATTTTCCTGGAATGCGCCATCGCGTTCCTGCTCCCTTGTGCAGATTCGCAGGCTCGCACCAATGTGAGCCTGTGATCTGTGGAGGGCAGGCTTTAGGTGTGGCGAGCTTCAGTGGTTGGTTGGGACCCACGACCAACCGGAAGCTGCCATTTTGGAAGCTGAAAGCTGCCATTTTGGAAGCTGGAAGCCACCATATTGGAAGCCGGAAGCTGCCATTTTGGAAGCTGGAGCAGTGCGGATCTACAGACCTTGTACTGCTCCGATTCGCCCTGGACCAAGGAGGAGGCCTGCGGAAGGGCTTTAGGGACAGCCCGTGTTGCTTCGGACCCCAGAAGAAGTGGTAGGTAACGGCATGGAGCAATTCCCTCGCCTCGTGCGGAAAGGGCCTCTGTCTCTCTTTTTTAGTGTTATGATACATTGGTGCATTTTTTGCACTGTAAGTAATAGAACTCCCAAGAATTAAAAAAAAATAGCCCTTCAACCATAGGACCACCTCAGCAAAACACACTCTTATTGGAAGAGCCTTATTGCAGGTCCAAGAAGTTGCTGCAAACAGCTCTCAAAAGAATGGAATGAGTAGAGGTGGAAAAAAAAAAAAAACTGGCAAAATCCAATAAACCAAGAAGCTGTATTATGAGAACTTACCACTTCTTTAGAGGCTCTGGAAGAGCCCATGGTTTAAAACACAGAGGCTTAAATGCAGACTTTTAAGAGTAAAATATTTAATGTTCTGGACTTGAATGGACACTTTAGCCCATTCCAGTTTCTCCCTCCCTCCCTCCTCCTTCTCCTTCTTCTTCTTTTTTTTAAATCAAGCTCTTTCCAACTTGAATATGAAGAAATTTGTGGATTTTGGTGAATTCTTGGCAAAGATTAATTGAAGCAAATCCCTATCCTGCAGTGGGTGAATCTGTTCTGGGTTTTAGAATGAAAATTAACACTGCTATCCGAAGTGCTGAGGTGGTTTTAGGGATCAGATTGGCACCTTGGATCATTCCTTAAAGGGCCTTTCCACACTACACTGTTTTAGTGCTATTACTCCACTGTCAACATTTTGTGGAATTCTGTGGTTTGTAGTTTACTGAGGCCAAAGAGCCCTCTGGCTGAGAATTCTAAAGGCTTCTATCTAAACTGCAAACCCCAGGATTCCATAGGAAGTTGAAAGTGGAATAATAGCACTGTAACAGAGCCCTGGTGGTGCAATGGTTAAATGCCGGTACTGCAGCCATGTTGTGAGTTCAATCCTGCAGGGCTCCAGGTCGACTCTGCTTTCCATCCTTCTGTAGGTTAGTAAAATGACTACCCAGCTTGTTGTGGGCAATTAGCTAAACACATTGTAAACCGCTTAGGGAGTGCTTTGTACTGATAAGAGGTATAGAAATGTAAGTGCTAGTGCTATTGCTATAACAGTGTAGTGTGGAAAGGTCCTTAATTTCAGACTAAAAGCTGGTATGCACACCACTATCATAAAAACTACCAGCCATTACAGAGCATATACACAGTGCATACCTGACTTTCTTAGGTCCATTCATGGGCCACAATCCTGTACAGCTGAGAGTAATGTTGTAGGTTGGCATATAGACTTATGGTAAGTTGAACCGTACACCACCCCAAGTTACCAAACAGCTTCTGAAGCTTCCCCCATTACCTCCAGAGGACTCAGGCAGATCTCAGCACTGATGTCATTATTTTGTATCTAGCTCCTGCCTGCTACCCATAAAACATAGAATGACTATGTGGGGGCCTTAAGTAAGTAAGGAGGGACTCTAGGCAGGGGGGGAAAAAAAGCCAACTCCTGCAGCACCTCCCCCCACAAAAGACATTGTACATGCAATGTAAACGTGTGTGTGTGTGTATTTATCCTTAACAGGATGCCAGCCATAATGTGTTCTGTGTACCTCCCAAAATATAAAGGATGAAACAGCCTTCAGCAATGGGGGCAAATACATTTTAAATTTTGAATATACTTTTCAAGTTATGATTATATGTGTTCTATGTTATGCCCCTGGCTTTGTGGCTTGATGCTGGCTCTGAGTCTTCCCTCAGGCTGAGCCACAGGAGCCCTGACTGTATGTGTAAATCAAGCTGAGGAGGCCAAGGTGGCACATTGTTGGATTTGGATATTAACTCCAATCCATGTTTGTGATTTCAGCAGCTGAGCCAGGGCCCAGAAGCAATACTAGTGCCAAGAGAAGTGTGCCTGCTTCAAACAGGGAGAAGAATGAAAATAAAATAAATGGAGCAGGGTATCTTTTCTGATGCTATGGCAGAGGAGATGCTAACAAGAAAGCAGGTTCCCTCAGAAATAATTTTCCAAAACAAAGGCTCCCATAAAGCTAGTTCAATGTGCTCAGTATTCTGTGGGTAATAAAGATGGAAACGATAATGACTGTAAGATTATGCGGAAGGTTGCTCACCTCCTCACTGCAGCTTGTCATGGGATAATTTAGGGCTGCCGAAAGCTAGCTGTCAAGTTTCAGTTCGACAAGAAGCTTTGCCTCACTTTGGGGGCTTGTAATATGCAGTGTTCCTCCTCTATTAGGCTGCTAACAAGCTGATTAGAGGCTATCGTAGGAATGTTCCCAGCACCCTCAGGAGCCAACACGACAGCCTAGCTCCCTGAGAGTGCCTGATCTTTGGATGTATCTACAGTACACAGTTATGGCAGTCTGATTCACCTTTACCTGCTATGGCTTCTTCATATGTAATCCTGAGGATTTGTGGTTTGATGAAGTAATTAGAATTCTCTGTAGACACACATTGGATCTCTTTAGCAGAAAATTCTAAGTCTACAATACTATAAGTTCTAGGATTGCACAGGATAGTACCATGATAGTTAAAGAAATATGAGAATGCTATGACGTACTCTCTAACATTTCACAGAAGGAAACCAGGATGTGATCAAGATAGTAAAAGTTATTCATGAGGAAGAATACACAAAGTAGGAGAAGCAGCAGCTTGCTTTTGCCTAAGCCTACTGGGAAGGGCAAGACACAATCTCCCTCCTGCTGAGCTGAAAGCAAGCTACATTTGCTCTTTGAACTCCATTTGCAGCAATTTAAATAAGCTGAAGACAAAGGGGAAAAGTGGGAGGAGGAGAGGGAAAGCAGACATTTTAAAAGCGGCTGAAAGAGTGGGACAACAAAGGATTAATCAGGACATTTGGAGAGAATGCTAATAGAAATGCAGTATAGATACTCCTTCTGAATAAAGCCAATAACCAGACACAGAAGACCTTTTGAGAAACAGGTACAGGATTGCACGGGATACCGTTACATTTAAAGTTTTTTTAAAGTTTAATGCCCTTCTGTATTGTTTTGTAGAAAGTGCGTGTGTGACGCATACATGAAATGGGACTTTCCCAGTGGCACCTAGGAAATACCCAATGAATCAGCAGATTTTCCCTCCCTCAAGCACTGTGACTTAAAGTAACCACAGAGCCCTGGCAAACTCAATCTCTGACAGCAACCTAAACTTGTCAGTCACAGAATTACATTACCCTCTTCTAACTTCTTGGTATTCATTGCCTGACATTTTCCATTTATACATAGCTTGTGATGACTACAAAAATGTATATAAAAAAGTAAACATCAAACAAACAATCCTTAGGAGCAACCCTGAAGGGCAGAAGCAGTTCAGACCACAAAGAGCCTATTGCTCCTTGGAAGTTTAAAATGTGAGACACGTTATTTCTGAGGCAGTTTCAGTATCTCCCAGGTGGGAATCATTGCTTTAGACTTATGCTTCGTCCAGGGTGAATGTTGTTGTGTGCCTTCAAGTAATTTCTGGCTTATTTTGAGTGTAAGGTGAACCTATCCTGGGGTTTTCTGGGGCTGAGAGCATGTGATGTGGCCAAGGTCACCCCTGGCTGAGCAGGGAATCAAACTGTGGTCTCCAGGGTCGTAGTCCAATGCTCAAACCACTATGCCATGCGGGGTCTCAGACTGAATAGCTGAATTCAAAAGTTAAATAGAAATGTTTTCTTCCTTAGGTAGCAAATTCCAGGAAAAATACTGTTGTTGCTGTTGCTGTTGTTGTTATTGTTAATTGCCACCAAGTCAGCTTCAGCTTATGGCAACCCTACAAATTATAGACCTTCAAATCATCCTGTTATCAACAGCACTGCTCAGGTCTTGCATGCTTACAGAATCTTAAGGGATTATAATAGTGTTAGCTACAACTACTCAGGAGACAGACATTTCCCCTAAATTCAGGTTGTTTTCTACTTTTGGCTACTACATCTCCCACAAGGTATGTGCCAAATATTTTGTGGAGGAGGATAATAAATTTTGGTCATTTGTTTGAAAGTGGCTCGTTAGTATGCCTTAAGAGTGAGGCTGAGAAAGAAAATTCAAAGGACTCTTAAGAAGGCCAGGTAGCAACCTAACCAATGGCATTGAGGGAATATAGCAGCAGGAACAGATTACAAAATCAAAAGCATTTAATTACCAGCAGAGGGACAGCTGTTCTGTAAGTGAGAGAAAAGGGAGAAACACCTTGAACTGAAGGACACAATGGGGAGCATAAAATAAATTGCCTCTTTGGAGAAATCTGTAGTTCTTTGAATGAGGTGACAAGTGTAGAAGATGAGAAGTGGACGCTCATAGAAATTAAAGTACAAGATAAGAGTGGAGAAGTTCATTTGTTAGACATTTAAAACTGAATTGGTCTTTTAATGAGAATGTGGTTGAATCAGTACAGGAACAGAGAGGAATCCTGAAATACTGTCACTTTGAATTTTGTAATGCTGTTCACCCATTCTAAACATGGATACCCAATACATATACTAAGGAAGAGTGTGCACAATGTATATGTTAGTCAAAATAGTATGCAAAAAAATGCATTTTATCAAAGCAGCTGTGCATGAAGGTGCATACAGCAAGTCTGTCAAAGAGCAGTAATACATACCAAATGCAAGCAATTGTTGATTTGAAAAAAGAAATCACATGCTGATATAAAATAGGATATAATGCTCTCAAGATGAGAAGAGAGCAAAACTGATAGAATTTCAAATTGCTGGATTTGTCTATTCCCTCTGCCTGAACTGTTTGACTTTTGTGACCAGGGACTGGGAAGAGCTTGGGTCATGTAGTGTGAGAAACATGTTGGACTTCAGATGGTTTTGAGCTGCAATGCCCAGCATTCTTCACCATTATCTATGGGGGTTAGGGCTGTTGGGAGCTGAAGTTCAACAACATCTGGAGGGCCACACAATTCGTAGCTGTGTTGAATGGAATCAAAATGTTCTGAAATGATATTCATTTCCAAATATTTGAGCATATGTTAGTCTGAAGTATCTGAAGTTGTTTCAAATGGGAGAATGTACCTTCATTAAAGCTGTGCCAACAATTTATTGCCCTTTGAAGTAACCTTTGGTGTGGTCTTGGGGGGGTTGGGCAGGATTGCAGTTGGATAACATTTTAATAACATTTATCTTAGGAAGACAGTTGAGGGTGGGGCAAAGTACTTACTTTGTTAAATGAAAGAGATAATCAAGTAGTCTTTTGTCTTGTTCTTTTAAAATGAAAATATCTAGTTTGGATTCACAGGTCAGCATCATCTTAGTGACATACAAAAGCATAATTCTACCTTATGCCTGTCTATATCTTTTTTTGTTGTTCTTTGTGGAAGTTGGTATTCTCTTCCACTCACCCCCTCCCCAGAACAGCCAACGCCTCTTGTGATTTGCAGTTTTGTTTCAATACACATGCCCCATCCCTGAACAGCCATTCTGTGACTAGAGGAGATCAAAGGGGATCAGAGAATAGTCTGTCTATGCCCCTATCACCAAATGGATCATCGAACTGGAAGAGACCACAAGGTCCATTGAGTCCAACTCCCTGCCATGCATGGCAGGGAATTGGATTCAGTGGACCTTGTGGTCTCTTCCACACCACACCATGAAACCATTCCTTACAGATGGCCATTCAGCCACTGTTTAAAAATCTCCAAAAAAGGAGAATCCACCATACTCTTGAGGCAGTGTATTCCACTATCAAATTGCTTTTACTGCCAGGAATTTCTTTCCAGTGTTTAGATGGAATCTCTTTTCCTGAAGTTTGAACAGGTTGCTCTGTGTCCTAGTCTCTGGAGCAGCAGAAAACAAGCCTTGCTCCATCCTCCATATGATATCGTTCAAATATTTAAATAGTGTGTCATGTTAAAATATCATGTCACTTTTTAACCTTGTCTTCTCCAGGCTAAACACATCCAGCTCCATAAGCTGGTCCTTATAGGGCATGGTTGATGAATGGTTACATCTTTAGCTGAGATCCCCAGCAAATATTGATGGAAGATGGCATTGCTCTGCATCTGGCTATGAGGCATAGCCAGATGCCTCTTCAAAACTTACCCCCACCACCAGTCACAGCTAGTCATGGAATGGCAGTTCAGGGGGGCTATCACAGCAAAACCTTGAATCCTAGGTATGGTAAGTAGGAAGCCATAGTGGAATTCTGCCTACAGAGTCCACGATGCTGGGAAATATAGAATTGAAGCCAGTATACAGTATAGCTCTTCTCACTCTAAGCACCATTCCTGGAATTCCCATGTGATAACATAGTATGAGGAGAGCGCATTTTAGAACTAAAAAGAAAGAACAGATAGATAAATGGCCACTTGCCTCCATGTATAGTTAATAAGGTAAGCCCACATCTCTGCCCTTCACTTCCCCCCAGTAAGAAATGTTATTGAAGTTTGAAAGAGGAAGCCAAAACAACACATCTTTTGCAAAAGGTGAAGGATTTCTAGAACCTGGGAAAGGTTTGGGTTTTTTTGTTTGTTTGTTTGTTTTTTGTTTTAATGATAATCCCTAAAATCTCCAGTCAGCAGTGACCAGGTCGTACAAGAAAATAATTTTTCAAAACTCTGAGAATGTCACAAAAGTGGGAGGAGGGAATTCAGCAGAACATTGTGATCGAATCCAATAGTCAGCTACTGGACTTTGAACTAACTGGGCAAACTGGACTGCAGGCAAATCTCAGAAGTGTATGCATAAAAATGTGGAACATAGAAGGATAAGCACTGAACAATTTCTTAAGGACTCAAATTGGATTAGGATTGCCTCGGCCAGCTATGGCCGTTTGAGAAACATGGCTGAGCTGAATGGAAACCTCTTGGGTTCCTATTTCTTTTCTGGATGCTCACTTTCACCAAAATGTTGCATAATGCCTTTCCCCCTCAGGATTGAGAAAAAACAGATTTTCCTTTGTGTTCACTCTTGAGGGGGAATGCAAAATACCGAGGCAGATATTACATACATTCTCATGATTATATTCATAGGGGGTAAATGAGGCCTCAGAACTCATCTGGGGCCTCCAGATTCATCCAAAGTACAAAGGTTATTGTGTTCCTTGGCCTGATAGTGTTCTGTTTTAAGATACCCTTCGGTTCTATGCATGTATGTGTGTGTGTGCATGTAGGCCCATGAGCATATGCTCTTATAAATGGTTCTGTGCTGTATTGCCAAAAGATAAAATTTCACTCCAGCCCCCAGTTTCCTCACTGTGCAAAAGGATGGTTTGAACTGTGTGCCTGAGTGAAATTGCCTTATTGTTTACTCCAGAGGGAGCAGCTGATGAGATCTCAGTGTTATTTTATTAATTTTTTTCCCCGCCCTCTGTCTACGGCTTTACATGGAGGAAGCAGATTATTTTAACAAGTCCCCCAAGCCCTTTCTCAAAGGAACCTCTTATCCTAACAGATCCCAGTGGATTACAGAAATAGCAATAACAGAGGCTCTAAAGAAAGAGACAGTTTCCTGTGCCGATAAGGCAGAAGCCAAACAGCATCATCATTGTCTATTCCACTGTTTATCGCCTGTGCTTTCAGAGATATGGCAAGGAGGAGGGAAATACCCTGGTGCTGTCTTTTGTCCTGTTTGTTTCTTCAACAAAAACACATGGCAATAATAAATAATGAAAAGGATAATTGGGCACTTTACCGACGTGAGCAGGACCTTGGGATGTTCTAAGGGAGGGAGAGAGGGAGAGATGCAAAGGAAGTCCACCATCAGCAACACACATTTTTGACTCCATAGAGAAGCTAATCCAAAACAAGGCACATCCACACAGGAATAGTTGAAACTCGATTTGAAAGATTGATTTTAATCAAGGAAAACAAAGTCCAACCTTCCTTAACTCATGCACCCCAGACTGAACTATAGTTCCCACTATGTCCAGATAGCCAAGCACCTGACATGCTGTCTGGGGATAATGAGAGATGATGTGCAAGACATCTGGAGGGCACCTGTTAGTAGGAGCGCAGGCATTAGGGTACCTATATCCTTTTTCTACCTCCCTCTCCATCAGCAACATGCCCACACATTTTTATCTATTCCATCTGCGTAAACCAGAAAATGATACACAGTTGACACAGTAAGCTGGTGTGTTAAGAATGGGATATTAGCCACAAGGGCAGAAATTATTTAGTTATACACAACAGGAAAACAATTAGGAAAGGAGAGGTGCCATAGCGCAGTAAGAAGAACTAGTTTTGTCTGTAAACCACCCCAAGTTTATTTCCTGATAAAGTTAAAAAATATCCATGGAGAGCTGCTGCCAGCCAGTGTTGGCAGTGCTGGGCTGGACCAGTGGGGCTGATTTGGAACAGAGGAGTTGAGTTCCATGTAGAACAGATAGAAATATGACAGGACATGATGTGGACAGGGAAGGAGGAGAGTTATCTTTCTAGAGAGCAATTCTAATTCCAGAGATGGTAACAGGGCTCTGAGAAGTTAAAGATAACCAAGACTGATTTGTTCTGTTCTGTAGAACAAAAATGAAGAATGATGCTTTAAGAGAGCCAAGGAAGTAGTACAGCAGTATAAAGCCACATTTTAAAAGTTACTTTTTTGGATGAGAAAACCTAGCAATCATAGTGAAACTTGTAAAGTGAATAAAGGAGCAATGTGTACATCTCTGTGAACCAATCACTACCCATGCTATCTGGGGGATTCTGTGAGTCGCGGTTCCAAAATGTACCATTACCCAACAGCTGGTCTAACTGTTCTCTCAGCATGTCCCAGAGCATCTCCCTTTTCCCTCAATCAATAGGAGCTATAAGGTATAGTAAAGGAATAAGGGACTCCAGGAGGCCTGTCAAGTGGTCTTGTTTTGAATGGCTCTAAAGTGTCTCTCAGAACTGGAACTTGCAAACAGAATAAAGGGCCAGCATGCCCTTTCCTGTGTTTCAGCAACAATCAGAAGGGAACGTCATTTAGTGACCACACTGAGGACATCTGTACCTATGCAGGCTTCACACAGAGAGACCTACTTCTAGAAAAAACAGTCCCTGTCCTTGAAACCTTGTTGATTTCTAACCCATACTTGATTATTCAGTGGAGACAAGTATATTGCTTAAAAGAGAAGGAACTGGTAAATGCTCCAGTGCAAATGTCATGATGGTGACTGCGTTCCACACACAAACCCATTAAGATCCGCTCTGTACCTCCCTTCCTCCCTCCTCTTCTTCCAGCTATCCTCATTAAAGAGCACTTCTTGCCTCTCAGCTTTTACCCACATCCCAGAGCCTGTTTGACAGAAGGTTCCCAAATGCAGGTATTTCATTAGCACTTAGTAGTAATGTTTTTCCTGTTTTTGAAAAATTAAATTTCATTTTATTAGGCAACTCCAAAAGTGAATTTTTTTTCCTTGCATGAATTAGGTTTGTTTTACAGAAACAGGCACATTAAAGTGGCAGTACTGCATTAACAGGTGCCATTACACTTGAATGAGCAGGAAATCATCAATTTAAAATGTTTGAACAACAAGAAAAACACAAAAAGCCAGGAGCACATGATTTCCCTCATCCCTCTGTGTGTGTGTGTGTGTGTACATACGTACATACATACATACTCCAGGACACATCTAAAATAGCTTTCATCAGCAGTCCTACCTAGATTATGGAGTTCCTCATCACCTGGCCATATTTCTGAACCAGCGGAGAACAGCAATGTTATTCATCATCAATTTCACTCTTGAAGGAGGCAACAAATAATTCAAGCTATATTCTTCTCATTGAGTGAAATTCTTCAAAAATAGTGGAGTTTTTGAAGACAAGGTTGAGGATTTCTTCTACGCAAAAATAATGTGTGTTTGTTTTAATCAGAAAATAGCATTCTCTTTTGTTTTCTTTCTTTCTTGCAGGAAAGAATGTTGGCTGATATCCTATATCATAGCCCTAGTTACAAATATGTAACTATATATTATCTCCTGATCCAGTCCCCTAAACCTGCCTTAACAGTCTGAATGACAGAAGTCTGTTCTACTGGTGAACAAAGTGCAACAGAATATGTTCTGCTGGTGAACAAAGTGCAACAGGATCCAGCCCCCATCTGCCAGTAATCTGTAGTCGGACAAGGAATTGTGATGGGGAATTGTCTTACCACAGATCTCTGGCAGGAGGGGACTGGAAATGTCAAATGTTTGCAGTCCCCAAACACCAGCAGAAAAGAACTCCATAGCTTAGTGTGTCTGCCGGTTGTTAATCTTTTTTCTGAAGGGACATTTGCAATCATGGCAATAGTACTATGATTGTGAACATGAATACAAAACAGTTACAATTGCACAAATCTAGCTTACACATTCATACCCACTCAATAAGATGACTGCCATTATCTTTTGGTAGAAATTGCTGGTCCAGCATGTGAGATTTTTGTTTAAAAAGTCCTAGTTATGATATGAAGATTCTCACAAGTCCAAGATTCTCTGCATCAGCATTTCCCAAGACTTCAAAAACGCATTTTTTTTATTTTCCAAATAAATATTTGATTCAATTTCTAAAGTTTTCCAAGCCATTCTGCAAATAATTTTGAATATTTTTCCCCGTTTTTGAAGTACGAATAAATTTGGACTGACATCAAGGCAGTCTCCAAAGTCATACTGTTAGAGTAAGTCCAAAAATTCAGACACCTGTGTTGATCCATATCAACAGAGTATTCAGCAGTCTTCCTTTCCACCAGGTGCAGGTCTTCTGTAAAGTTAATGAGTCTTAATTTTCCAGTCAAGACAAGCACTCCCAAATGTTTCATATTGTAATGATGATAACCCATGACAATATATTGTTGTTCATAATGATTGATTGGTAACCATTCATAGCTCTGAGCCGCATCCTCCAGGAATACTAAAGACATGAGCTGGAAGGACAGAAAGCTGCAGCAAATTCTGTGTCTTCCAGATTTTTTTTTTAATAGAAATGATCTTTTTAAACTGGAATTCACAGGTGAGAAGGACACTGGAATATTCGGCAAATCAAAATCATGGAACAGGAAGGAACAGAATGAAGGGTAAATGCTTATTGATACTGTTAATAACATATATTGCATAATCCCTAAATCAGGCACGTGGAACCTGTGGCTCTCTGGATGTTGTTGGACTACAGTTCCCATAGTCCCTGCTCCTTGGTCCTGCTGGCTGGGGCTTATTGGAGCTGAAGTCCAACAACACATGAACAGTGAGGGAAAAAACTTACCAAGTGCAGATGGCTGTTGTTGTTATGTGTCTTTGATTCAAGAGGCCAGTCCAGAGATTGGCCTTGTGTTGAGGTGTGAGTTTGCAGTGGGGGAAGAAGTTCTCACGGTGGCAGTGATGTGGTAAGGAACATGTAGGGAGGGAGAGGGAGAGAATTCAGGGAGAGAATTCACTGCAAGCATGGCAGTGGCAAAGGTGGGAGGCTGGTGACTAATTTGTGGAATCAACAATCAGGGCCAACAGCTTTTCACCTACCTTCTCCCCTCATTTCTCTGAATCCCTTCACCTCCACAAAAAAAACCTCTTCCCTAAATATAACAAGGTCAGTGCAAACACAGCATGGCACTGGTTACTGTCAGGGAGTGCCAGTCCCTGCCTGGAGGTTGTACTGGGGCAGCCCTGGGGTAATTGGGTTGATTCTGCCAGACGTCATGGGAACAACAGAACTGCCATGGAAGAAAGTTTCATGGAATACAAGAAAAAACCAAGAAGCAATGCAACTGTGTAGAAAAGGGAAGAAGGGGAGGGAAATAACTATAAAACTGGAGGCAGAAGGATCCATAGTGAGGTCCAAAGAGCACCTTGAATGCAAAAATGTGGCTCAACACGAAGAGCCAGTTACCTTGAAAGTTTTGAAAAAAGTATTGCTAGTGCAGGCCACAACTGACATCAGAGCAGAGCAATACAGAGTGGTAGTGAGAGTGGCCCAGCAGCAGCGGTGGAGGAAGTGGTGGTAGCAGAGGAAGTGGAGGAGAAGGCAAGAACAGCCTCAGCCCTGGCCTCCCTGCCACAATATTCTCCACCAGTGTGGAAATGGAGACTTTTGGGGAGCCCAGATCCCTGCTTAATCTGGGGGCCAGCTGGGGTAGCTCTGAAGCAACTGAGATGATACTTCTAAACTTCATGGGAATGGCAGAGCTGCCTCAGAAGAAAGTTGCAAGGAATACAGGAAAAAACAAGAAGCAGCATAACTCTGTAGAGGAGGAAGCAAGGGGAGACAAATAACTGCAGAGATGGAGGAAGAAGGATCCATAATTGTTTGTTGCGATGTATGTGCAAAGTTTGTTTTCTTGCTAGAAAACATTACCAATTACACCTGTGGCAAGTGTAAATTGGTAGCTTTCTTGGAAGAGAAGGTCAATGCACTACAGCTATGTGTGGTATATCTTCAATGCATCAGAGAACAGGAGGAGTTCTTCAGTAGAACACAGGGAGAATCGATCAGGCAACACCAACAGGAAGAAAATGTCAAGGAAAATGAAGAAACCTGTAATAGTGAGGAAACACGCTGGAGGAAAGTCACGGTTAGGAGCAGACTGTACACAAGGGATTCAGAACCGTTCCAAGTATGCAGTCGCCTCTTACATCTTCAGGAGGATGGCAGCAATGAAGACACTCAAACAGGAAACCAGCAACAAGGGATACTGCATGCCAGAGAAGGAGTCAAGCTAACTACCAACCACAACGAGAAGAAAAGGAAGGTGCTGA